>JAUCBJ010002525.1:0-64076 GCA_032718475.1 Nemertoderma westbladi
ATTATACTCTCCGCGCCCACCAGCAAAAATATTAATTAACCAATAGCAAACCTTGTTTTCAGCAGCTGCCCAATGTAAAGGAAACTTCTCCCTCCATCCGTAATGCCGCTCGATTCCAATTGGATGATGAACTAGATCGCTATCAGCTGTTTGACTGGGTTGTGTTAATTCCACCGGCCGAATTACTTTGGTATAATCGGGAATTCCAATTCCAAAGAACTGATTAATCGCGCAGCCGTCAACCTTTTGGGAAATAAATAGGTAAAAGTAAAGTTATTGGTTAAGCATCCGAAGGCTCCTCTCTCTTGGCTGTTACCTATAAGGCATGGAGGGCGCTCTTTAAAGCCCCCCCCCCCCCCCGCAACAGAAGCCAGGACCACATATACTGTACGTACAATTAGATTACGAGCTATAGGTCCTAATTAAGTTAAGTAAGAAAGCTCTTATGCTACAACAAGTAATAATAGCTCATGGGAAATAGCTCATCTAAGGTGTAGGTAACATTACTCCTAGAAAAATGAAAGTCTATATAAAAGATTACGGAACACGGAGACTTCGGATATTAATCTGTGCCCTGAAAACATCTTAAACATTTTATATGAACAGGCTGGGATAATGGAAAAACATTAAACAATAAAACCGCAGTTTAAAACAAAATAAATAAATTTGAATCACGAGTGTATTTGTTCAAGCGACCATTCAAACCGAGCACCCACCCCCCCCCCCCACCCCCCCCCCCCCCCCCCCCCAATTCCTCCATCCTCCCCCGTTTCCTCTACAGTATAATGATATCCACCCATTACAGAGTTGCACCAACTTACACCATTATTAAATGTTTGATAGTGGCCCACTAGCTTTGCTATTAACTACCAACAAGTCCATCAAACAAAATTTATTCATTCCCCCGCCTCCATATCAATTCCTCCGTAATAATTAACTAATTTTAACAGTAAATAGTCCTTATGGTCAAATTATTGGTGATGGGGTGTTTAAATTCTCTTTTAAAATCTAACATTTATTTTGTATTTATTTTTAAAACAAAGAATTTAATTGAATTGAACGTAGTACAGGCAGCACCAATAATAATTAACGTAGCACCAATAATTTATTATAACATATATTGTATTACATCTGCTTTCCTTTAAAACAGTCCCACCTTGTTTACTTTATCGATATTTGAGCCATAAACCGGATTTATAATAACCGCATCGCATTTCTCTAACGCCAGCATCCTTGTTAGTATCTCGTTGGAAGCCATCCGTGATTCTTTGTTGGAAATCTCGCCCCGGAGTGCTGCGAAAGCGGGACTAACAACCACTCTCAGCGTTGTGAATGCACCACTAACTGCACCGGTATGTGCACCGCTAACCCGACCGGTTTGTGCACCGCTAACTGCACCGGTATGTGCACCGCTACCTGCTGCACCAGTATGTGCACCGCCATCGAGTCCCGAAGTTCTAACCGATGGCACTCCAACCCCCCCTGTAGCCATAGTAACCGATATTTAATATTATTTATGTTGTAGGTGAGACAAATATCCGACATCGCTGAATTGTATCATATCTTAACACATTTCCACTTAAAGAAATAAAATAAAACACATGTGTACTTCAAACAGTCAAACAATCTGATGTTTACACTACGACTACACAACACACTATGAGGATAAATACTGTTAATTAATAATACTATTGTAATAATGATTGGTAATTGAGAATACTAATACTACAGTAATAGGCTTAGATAATTAAATTATTTAAAAACTTATAAACAAATCATCAAACGAAAACTAATGAACTATTGATGATTACAATGTAGGATACATGGTGTTGGTCAAACCAACATACAATGAATTGTTATAGGGGCAAAAGAGATTCCATCCTGCCATTGTTATTGATAGTAGAGCGCCATCCTAATAATATATCAGTGCCAAATCATAAGGCAGTAAGGCCTATCTATACTCACTGCTACCAAAGCAAAATAAATCAATGTGTTACTATACCGTTAGCACGAAAGCTGTATCTTAAGGTGTACCGCGTAAATAAATTTATATTTAATAAGATTTACAGCAGTAAAATAGGTATACCTTAGATAGCATATATCTGATAGCGCAGCTATTTCAGTAAGCAATGACACAGCGTGCACGTTGTGTAAGTGAGATTCACTCACCTTGGTGGGTACTGGAAGCTATATTTAGATTAGTGATGTTTATTGCCACATTTTAACGCCATCTACTGTGCGGTGGTGGAATACAATTTTGTTACAACTGCTTTACCTCAACCAAAAGCTGCTGGCCAACTCAGCACATTGTTGACATGTTACCATGGTAATAAACGCAAGTTCTTTCCTGAGAATTACTTTTGGGATTGTTTCTCCGGGTTAAAATTAAATGAAGTAAAATTAAAACTGATGTTTTGGAAAAGAAGTATTTGAAACTACTGTGAGCGAACCATTCAATGGGGAGGAAATATCTTGCATTATTAAAAAACTAAAACCAGGGAAGGGTCCCGGCGCAGACCAACTAGATACTGACATTTTTATACTAGGTAGTGAGTCATTGACGAAAGAAAGGACTTCTTACTGTAAAAGTATTCACTATCTCTATCTATCTCTATAATATTTGCAAAAGGTCCAAAGAGCCAACGGCCCTAGTCTCGGAGATTTACTCGTCTAGGTAAAATAATACTTACAGCACATAAAAAATAATCACTGAAAAACTTGAGAAATTTCGATCGAGTATTAAAGTTACGATCTGCCCCAGTTTACATTGATCTAAATTGTTATTGGCTAAAAGGTAGTATAGGATACTGTTGCTAAGGCTACCTATAAAACAATACAACAGTCGTGAATTATATTGTAATAATAAGGAACATAATAGGAATCTCAGATTTTCGCAGTATTGTTTACAGAGTTGCCCAGCAACACTCTAAAATAGCATCGTAACTAAATTACGATAATCGGAAGCAGGATTAATCGGAAACAGTTTTATACATACCAATATACGATAATCGTGGCTACGATAGTCGTAATCCAACTTACGACTTATTTAGAGTTACGACGGACGTAAATTTACGACTGTTTTATGCATACGGGCCATTGGCATTTGAATTTTCCATGAATTAGTTTCCACTGCAGGCCATTTATTCTATTAATAAATACACAATGTTCTAGAACGTTTTGTTTATCTCATAAGTAACTTGGCAACAATGCAATGCCTACATGATGGTACTAGTATATGGATATTCCCACATAAGCAAAATGTTCTAGAACATTGTGTATTTATTAAATAGAATAAATGGCCTGCAGCGGAAGCAAAACCAACATTCGAATGCCAATATCTCAGCCATTTCCCAACCAAATTCAAATATTTTTTACATATTAGGAATCCTTGCACGGTCAGCTTTCCACTAGTACCAACAAATCACTACAGGTATGAAGAATATAACTGCTGTGTTACTGCTGATATTCGTCGGAGACACTTTTTTAAACGCTTCTAGCTAAACAATGAAAGCAAAATATAAAAATTCTGGCTCACCCAGTAAGGAAGAGGGAGATGAAGATGACACTAACACCGTTTCAAATTTCATGCAATCTCATTAATATTTATAGAAACATATGGGGGGGGGGGGGGGCAGGTACCTGAATAACGACACTATATTCCTGGGCATGGTGATTTAATATCCGTTCAGAAAAAACTGAAATGGAAGCGCACTACAGTAGATAATATTATTATTCCTAAAATAATTAACTGCTAGCAAAAATCAGAAAGTAGGCCCCAACTGGTATTTACGATTAAACAGTTTCCAGTCCTGGTATAAATTAATATTCTAGAAGTCCATGCCTCGGCAGATTGTTTGCTTTTGCTTTGTTTTTTTTTTAAATAAAATTCAGAAAAAAACTTCATTAAGAATACATTTAAATATTTCCCATGCCATTAATGTAAATTACATATAATTTAATGTAATATACTGTACTGTATAACACCAAATATACAATTCTATACAGAAAAAAAAACTATTACAAATTTACACAAAGATTTATCAATACAATTAATTATTTATAGCTTAAAACAATTTGCGTACCAACACTTAAAAAAGGCGGCACACTGTCGCCTTTTTCATCTAAATAATTCAGGAACATTCATTGTAACTTTACCACCAGCGCCTTTACATATTTTATATTGACCCCCAGGGAGGCAGGGTGCCTGGCGCCTTTAAATATTTTATATTGACCCCCAGGGAGGCAGGGTGCCTGGCGCCTTTAAATATTTTATATTTAACCCCAGGGAGGCAGGGTGCCTGGCGCCTTTACATATTTTATATTGACCCCCAGGGAGGCAGGGTGCCGCCTTTACATATTTTATATTGACCCCCAGGGAGGCAGGGTGACGCCTTTACATATTTTATATTGACCCCCAGGGAGGCAGGGTGCCGCCTTTACATATTTTATATTGACCCCCAGGGAGGCAGGGTGACGCCTTTACATATTTTATATTGACCCCCAGGGAGGCAGGGTGCCGCCTTTACATATTTTATATTGACCCCCAGGGAGGCAGGGTGCCGCCTTTACATATTTTATATTGACCCCCAGGGAGGCAGGGTGCCTGGCGCCTTTACATATTTTATATTGACCCCCAGGGAGGCAGGGTGCCTGGCGCCTTTACATATTTTATATTGACCCCCAGGGAGGCAGGGTGCCGCCTTTACATATTTTATATTGACCCCCAGGGAGGCAGGGTGACGCCTTTACATATTTTATATTGACCCCCAGGGAGGCAGGGTGCCGCCTTTACATATTTTATATTGACCCCCAGGGAGGCAGGGTGACGCCTTTACATATTTTATATTGACCCCCAGGGAGGCAGGGTGACGCCTTTATTTAAAACCTCTTATAAACTTTTTTAAACTATTGGGGCGGAAAATATTCGTGTTGGGCAGGAAAAACTGGTCTAGAAAAGAGAATTTAATATTGCTTGAAGGGATTCCTATTGGTTTGGGTGTATGAAAGGATTCCTATTGGTTTGGGTGTATGAAGGGATTCCTATTGGTTTGGGTGTATGAAGGGATTCCTATTGGTCTGGGTGTATGAAGGGATTCCTATTGGTTTGGGTGTATGAAGGGATTCCTGTTGGTTTGAGTGTATGAAGGGATTCCTATTGGTTTGGGTGTATGAAGGGATTCCTATTGGTTTGGGTGTATGAAGGGATTCCTGTTGGTTTGAGTGTATGAAGGGATTCCTATTGGTTTGGGTGTATGAAGGGATTCCTATTGGTTTGGGTGTATGAAGGGATTCCTATTGGTTTGAGTGTATGAAGGAATTCCTATTGGTTTGAGTGTATGAAGGGATTCCTATTGGTTTGGGTGTATGAAGGGATTCCTGTTGGTTTGAGTGTATGAAGGGATTCCTGTTGGTTTGAGTGTATGAAGGGTTTCCTATTGGTTTGAGTGTATGAAGGGATTCCTATTGGTTTGAGTGTATGAAGGAATTCCTATTGGTTTGGGTGTATGAAGGGATTCCTATTGGTTTGAGTGTATGAAGGGATTCCTATTGGTTTGGGTGTATGAAGGGATTCCTGTTGATTTGAGTGTATGAAGGGATTTCTATTGGTTTGGGTGTATGAAGGGATTCCTGTTGGTTTGAGTGTATGAAGGGATTCCTATTGGTTTGAGTGTATGAAGGGATTCCTATTGGTTTGGGTGTATGAAGGGATTCCTGTTGATTTGAGTGTATGAAGGGATTTCTATTGGTTTGAGTGTATGAAGGGATTCCTGTTGGTTTGAGTGTATGAAGGGATTCCTATTGGTTTGAGTGTATGAAGGGATTCCTATTGGTTTGGGTGTATGAAGGGATTCCTGTTGGTTTGGGTGTATGAAGGGATTCCTATTGGTTTGAGTGTATGAAGGGATTCCTGTTGGTTTGGGTGTATGAAGGGATTCCTATTGGTTTGAGTGTATGAAGGAATTCCTATTGGTTTGGGTGTATGAAGGGATTCCTGTTGGTTTGGGTGTATGAAGGGATTCCTATTGGTTTGAGTGTATGAAGGAATTCCTATTGGTTTGAGTGTATGAAGGGATTCCTGTTGATTTGAGTGTATGAAGGGATTTCTATTGGTTTGGGTGTATGAAGGGATTCCTGTTGGTTTGAGTGTATGAAGGGATTCCTATTGGTTTGAGTGTATGAAGGGATTCCTATTGGTTTGGGTGTATGAAGGGATTCCTGTTGATTTGAGTGTATGAAGGGATTTCTATTGGTTTGAGTGTATGAAGGGATTCCTGTTGGTTTGAGTGTATGAAGGGATTCCTATTGGTTTGAGTGTATGAAGGGATTCCTATTGGTTTGGGTGTATGAAGGGATTCCTGTTGGTTTGGGTGTATGAAGGGATTCCTATTGGTTTGGGTGTATGAAGGGATTCCTGTTGGTTTGAGTGTATGAAGGGATTCCTATTGGTTTGGGTGTATGAAGGGATTCCTATTGGTTTGGGTGTATGAAGGGATTCCTGTTGGTTTGAGTGTATGAAGGGATTCCTATTGGTTTGGGTGTATGAAGGGATTCCTGTTGGTTTGAGTGTATGAAAGGATTCCTATTGGTTTGGGTGTATGAAGGGATTCCTATTGGTTTGGGTGTATGAAGGGATTCCTGTTGGTTTGGGTGTATGAAGGGATTCCTATTGGTTTGGGTGTATGAAGGGATTCCTATTGGTTTGGGTGTATGAAGGGATTCCTGTTGGTTTGAGTGTATGAAGGGATTCCTATTGGTTTGGGTGTATGAAGGGATTCCTATTGGTTTGGGTGTATGAAGGGATTCCTGTTGGTTTGAGTGTATGAAGGGATTCCTATTGGTTTGGGTGTATGAAGGGATTCCTATTGGTTTGGGTGTATGAAGGGATTCCTGTTGGTTTGAGTGTATGAAGGGATTCCTATTGGTTTGGGTGTATGAAGGGATTCCTATTGGTTTGAGTGTATGAAGGGATTCCTATTGGTTTGAGTGTATGAAGGGATTCCTATTGGTTTGGGTGTATGAAGGGATTCCTGTTGGTTTGGGTGTATGAAGGGATTCCTATTGGTTTGGGTGTATGAAGGGATTCCTATTGGTTTGGGTGTATGAAGGGATTCCTGTTGGTTTGAGTGTATGAAGGGATTCCTATTGGTTTGGGTGTATGAAGGGATTTCTATTGGTTTGGGTGTATGAAGGGATTCCTATTGGTTTGAGTGTATGAAGGGATTCCTATTGGTTTGGGTGTATGAAGGGATTCCTGTTGGTTTGAGTGTATGAAGGGATTCCTGTTGGTTTGAGTGTATGAAGGGATTTCTATTGGTTTGGGTGTATGAAGGGATTCCTGTTGGTTTGAGTGTATGAAGGGATTCCTATTGGTTTGGGTGTATGAAGGGATTCCTATTGGTTTGAGTGTATGAAGGGATTCCTATTGGTTTGGGTGTATGAAGGGATTCCTGTTGGTTTGAGTGTATGAAAGGATTCCTATTGGTTTGGGTGTATGAAGGGATTCCTATTGGTTTGAGTGTATGAAGGGATTCCTATTGGTTTGGGTGTATGAAGGGATTCCTGTTGGTTTGAGTGTATGAAGGGATTCCTATTGGTTTGGGTGTATGAAGGGATTCCTGTTGGTTTGAGTGTATGAAGGGATTCCTATTGGTTTGGGTGTATGAAGGGATTCCTATTGGTTTGGGTGTATGAAGGGATTCCTGTTGGTTTGAGTGTATGAAGGGATTCCTATTGGTTTGGGTGTATGAAGGGATTCCTGTTGGTTTGAGTGTATGAAAGGATTCCTATTGGTTTGGGTGTATGAAGGGATTCCTGTTGGTTTGAGTGTATGAAGGGATTCCTATTGGTTTGGGTGTATGAAGGGATTCCTGTTGGTTTGAGTGTATGAAGGGATTCCTGTTGGTTTGAGTGTATGAAGGGATTTCTATTGGTTTGGGTGTATGAAGGGATTCCTGTTGGTTTGAGTGTATGAAGGGATTCCTATTGGTTTGGGTGTATGAAGGGATTCCTATTGGTTTGAGTGTATGAAGGGATTCCTATTGGTTTGGGTGTATGAAGGGATTCCTGTTGGTTTGAGTGTATGAAAGGATTCCTATTGGTTTGGGTGTATGAAGGGATTCCTGTTGGTTTGAGTGTATGAAGGGATTCCTATTGGTTTGGGTGTATGAAGGGATTCCTGTTGGTTTGAGTGTATGAAGGGATTCCTGTTGGTTTGAGTGTATGAAGGGATTTCTATTGGTTTGGGTGTATGAAGGGATTCCTGTTGGTTTGAGTGTACAGGTACATTAAATGACATAATTTATGAAATTTAATTTCGGTTTATCCAAAAATAATATTACAATTGATTAAGGCGGCAGTGTCCGCCCAGGATAAGTAGTAATATGGTTATCCTCTTTATTAAAAAAAACGCTGGTACAAGAAAATAAAACTTGGTCCGATCAAATATTATTTTTCTTGGTCCCTGGGAGTAAAAATTCATGTAAATTAATGTTTGGTATGCAAAGGGTTAGTAGACTAGTCTCCAACATCGTTCGAAGGTTGAACTTTTCTTTCTAATATTGGGGAGATAGACAGTTCCCTGGGAGTAGTTTGGTCTCTGGAACTATCTCTGGGTGTAGTTTGTTGACTTTCGTACGACACAGGTCTACCATCGATGTCTCCAGCCTCTACAATGTCCCTCAGTTTCTTCTTTAGCTGTCTCGATTGTTTCTTATAGTAATACAAGTCCTTCTCTAGGTCCTCCACTCTCTGTTCCAACTCCTCGTCTACTCCACCCGATCTCAGATCCGACCCCGCCATCTGCTTTATCAAGGTCTGCACCCGATACTCGTGTTGCTTCCTAAGATGCGTTAACTTCCTATCATTCTCTACAGCGTCCTTCTCCAAAGCGTTCTCTAAGTTCCCTAGCAACCTCTGCTGCTCATTTACTTTCACTTCGAGTTCTGTGTTCTGAAGTTGAACACGCTTCTCTCGATCCCTTAAATCTACGACTTTATCAAAAAATACTTTTAATAAATTGGAATTCTCGTTGGCACTTAGATTTCCTAATCGACTCATCAGCTGGGAATACGATGTCTTCAGCTGTTTATTTGATTCACTTAAACTCAACTGTTTGCTTTGTATAACGTCGGTTTTATACTCTATAGTTGCCTCTAATGCTTCTATACCTTCCTGTAACTCAATCAATCGCCGTTCATCAGCCACGCTTAGGACTTTACCTTCCATAAGGTCGGTGTCTAGCTTCAACCTCTCGTTATCTAACTTATCTCTGGCTGCCAATAACTCTTCCACGTTGTTCTTCAGTTTATCCCGAACGTCCCTCGGGGTAGCAGGCCGTTCAATCTCGGCGTTCCGTTCCGCTATTTGGTTGTCAACATCTCGGAGTTTACTAACTATATCGAGTTTATTGCAACTCATCTGTTGGCTGCTCCTCAACTGTTGCAACTCCAACTGATTGCGCTCTCTCAACAGTGCCTCTTTGTCCTCCACAATCGTCTCCCTTCTCCTCAACTCTCTCTGTAAGTCGTTCAGTTTATGTTTCGTTTGGAGTATTTTCTCGACTTCAGTATCCAGCCACCGTTTCTGCTCATCAATACGTTTATTCTCCCCAACCAACCCCGCTGTCGACTGCCGTATCTTTCTCTGCGCTACGGCTAACTCCTCAGTTTTCCGTCTCAGAACTTTCTGCTGGTGTTCATTTCGTATCTCGAGCTCTTTGCACCGGTTTTGGTCCCTCTGTAAATCCCTATCCAGTCTGAGTTTTCTTTCACTCTCCTCCTTCAGTCGTCTCTGCAACAGCTCCTGATGGGACCGCAATCTCGCTATCTCCCCTTCCAACTCCGATATCTTTTTCCCCGCGGAGGTGACAGGAATTCCCGCCAACACCTCAGCTTCCTTCTGCCGTCGTTCCAAAACCGAGAGTTTCGTTTTTGCCTCTTCGAGCTGTTTCTCGTATTTCCGTTTCAGTTTTTCCTTATCGGCTTCCACCTTTTGTCCTTTACTCTCTAAATCGACTAGAACTTTCTGCGCAACCTCCGATTCTTCCTTGGCTTTCTCAGTTTCTTTCTGTAGATCAGCGATTTTTCTTTTGTTTTGCTCATTAAGTTTCTCCGCTTGCTTCTCACTGCGAACCAACTCCCGTATCAACTCCTCTTTCAGACGGATATTAATAGACAACTCCTTCATCCTCTTGGACGACTGTTTAATCTCCTTGGCACTCGCTTTCGCTTTCCTCCGGGTCACATCTGTGCTCCTCCGCAACTCGTCCAACTCGTCATCATCTTTAACCTCGTTCTGTTTATCGCTGACCAGCTCGTTCGGTACGGAATTCTCATCGTTCAAACCGACGGCCGGGTACTTCGTAAAGGTAGACTGTAACGGTCGGGATGGGGTCTCCCGTAACTTCAGTAGGATTTCGTCTCCAGGCAACGGGAGTCTTTGAGCCACATCCTTCTCCTCGACTTGCATCAGCAGTAACTGACTCCGGGCTCGGACGCCCTGCAACATCTTCTCAACAGTCAGCGGACGGGCCGGAGTCGTAAAGACCTCGCGAGAGACATTACCATCCATAGCCACTAAGGGGCGCTCTACAGGGGCGCTCTTTGTCTGCCTAGTTGGGGGTCTCGACTCGACTGACACACCGCCATCTCCTGATTGGTCGACAGAGTCGTTAACCTGGACTGACGCGTTAGCGACCACCTTATTGCTATGGTAACCGTCTAGTTTCCCCTGTAGGTCTACCAACTGCTCCTGGTATCTCCTTTGCAGCTTTTTACTGTCTTCCACAGAGACTTTGGCCCGACTATATTTATCTTCTAGAATGGAAACTCTCTTTATAAGCTCGTTAGTTTCTTTGGTTTTATCATTAAATATTTCCTCATCCATCTTCAACTCTAGTTTACTTTGTTCCAACTCTTTCGTTAGACGCTTAACAGTCTCATCCACATTGTTTTCTTTATCCAACACATTACCCAAAGTCTCCCCTTCTACATCGATTATCCAATCCTTAATTTTATTTAGAAGTTCCGTATTTCCCTTGAGTAAGTCGCCGTTAACGAACTCCATTAGGTAATGGTAAGCTCGTTGGGTCAGCGTAGAGAAGTGGTTACAATCGGCCCTCAGTCTGTCCAACTCTTCCAGCATACCTTTATCGCCCTCAACCACTACGTTACTCCTCTCCTTGTTGAGTTGTTCTCTTAACTCGTCGATCTGGGAGCGCATTCGCTCTACTATAATGCTCTGAGGGTCTCGATTCACTACCGGTTTGTTCTTTATGTTTCGGGCGCGGTTGGCGAACTTTAGCGAGTTGTGAGACTCCTCGTAGTCGAGGCTAGATGGACTAACGCACGCGATCATCAACGTGTTGGAGTTGCCACCCAAGGAGTCCTTTAGGAGTCGAGTTATCTTGGAATCCCTGTAGGGTATGTGGGAGATTTTCTTCTTTGGGTCCCCCAGAGCGCTGATTACGTTACCCAAAGCCAGTAATCCAGTGTTTATCGATATGGATTCCTTAAATCGCTCACCGACATTCCCCGTTCGGTTGGCTCTTTCGCTACCCGCCAAATCGACGAAGTGGATCTTGGCGGACATGAAGTGGTTGGCGCGTCGGGACGATATATTCTGTGGGCTGCGCGGGCTGGGCAGTGGAGTGTCTCGCCAAGACTGCTCGATAACAATAGTGAATATACAATGGGAGCGCGAGGAATGTTCGTTCATTAAAGTAGCGGCGGTCTGCCGTAAAGATGAGCCCATCTCTAGACAATCTAATAATTGTTCTTTAGTGAAACATTCAACCTCAGTAGCCCCTATAACCATGGTGTTACCTCGGTCGTCCTCACGTATGTGAATGTCCTTCATATTATTTTCGTTATCTAAGAGATCCCGCAACTCCTCTCTGTATAATTCGATGTAGGATACTTTTAATCGGATGTTTCTATCGATATTTTCTTTGAGTTTCTGGAATATCTTATTGACGGCCCTCGGCACTATACCGTCACATTGCTCCATATCATATTCATCCTCGTCTGGATTCGCTCCGATTATCGTGTAAGTTTTACCGGAACCAGTCTGCCCATAAGCGAATACCGTGGTGTTGTATCCACGGAAACTGTCTTCGATCAACGGGACTACACTCTCTTGGAAAACGTCGGCTTGAGTTGAGTGAATCTGTAGAACATTATCGAAGGTGAACAGTTTCTGTTTGTGTCCGGGGCCCAGGACTACTTGATGACGTTGAGGGTTGACTTGGAGACAAACGTCCTGGTTGATGAGTTTCTCGCGAGGAAGTAACGGACGGATTCGTACCGCCACTCGCACCGGGACCTCCATTATAAAATATACAACCAATTTACACGAAACTTACAGCGGGGGGTGACAGACCGAACGTAATCAGGATCGAATGTAACATAGGTAGTTTTTATGAATCGAACGTAACCTCAATTATGTTACATTGGATCCTATAACTATGTTACATTCGATCTACAAATTACTAAGCTCGAATGTAACATACATTTATTTCAGTTGTGTTTTGATTTCAGGAGTTAACCGATGAAATGCTTCGTTTATTTACAGGAAGAAACAGTTTGGTGTTGGTGAGTACAAAACAAAGACCCAATTAAGTAACCTGCATAATCTTGTAACATGTGTTAACTTTCGTTTATTGTTTTGGTTCCCCCAACACGCCTCTGTGACCTGCTCCTTTCAGCCTTTAATTAAAAGTAACCTGCATAATCTTGTAACATGTGTTAACTTTCGTTTATTGTTTTGGTTCCCCCAACACGCCTCTGTGACCTGCTCCTTTCAGCCTTTAATTAAAAGTAACCTGCATAATCTTGTAACATGTGTTAACTTTTGTTTATTGTTTTGGTTCCCCCAACACGCCTCTGTAACCTGCTCCTTTAAATCTGTAAATGGCAATGTTATATTCGAGCTTAGTAATTTGTAGATCGAATGTAACATAGTTATAGGATCCAATGTAACATAATTGCGGTTACGTTCGATACGTAATAACTATGTTACATTCGATCCTGATTACGTTCGGTCATGTATCCTACAGCGGGTAACCTATAATCTACAAAGTAGATAGTCGTACGTAATAAATAGTCGTACGTAGGCCTATATTACCAGACTACCAAAGTGATACATCTATTATTTGCGTCTACATTTAAAACAACAGTACTTCGCATTTGTTTCACGAAATTTACATTAGGAGTTAAATAATACTAACTGGGTACATCAGTGCTTCTGGTTAATGTAGATATGCCACGGTCACATCCACATGTCTGCTAGTAACGAACAATTTAATTACAGCTATCATTTATTTATTTTAGTTGCTAGGCTACATACAGACAGATTATACAAACATGACTGTTCCTGTAGAGATTGTTCATCCCATTCAAGTAGATGATTACCAGATGCTATCTATATAGAGCGAATAATGATTGACTAAATTGTATAACTAAACTTCGGGACGGCCTAATAACGTAATATATTTATATCATTAGAAAGCTTGCCTTGCAAGGATTCGAAAAAAATGTCTGAATTTCATATTGCAAAAATTATCGTTGAAAGGAGGCCATTTGTACTAATAACCAAGGTTAGAGAAGGGCTGAATCTAACCAAAACATTAAACTTATTAGTATCTGTACAGTACATTGTACCGGTAAAGTACTATAAAATACAGTACATTGTGTATTTATTAAATAGAATAAATGGCCTACAGCGAACGATAATTCTTGGAATCTTATTTGAACGCCTTTATCTCAGCTATTTCTACACGAAATTCAGACATTGTAAAACGCTTATAAATTAAAGGCAAAATTCCGGCATCGTGGGGAAATGGAAGGTGCGGTGGATTGAACTAGTTGTGTTTTAAATGTTAAGCAATATGATAAAGATTTGTAGAAAAATGTTTTTTTTTGTTGAGGGGGGCAGTGGTGTGCCGGGGGGGGGGGGGGGGGGGGGTCGGGGGGGGTCTATTTCCACCGGGCGAAAAAAATGGGGGGCGAAAAAATGTAAATCAGACAGACACTAGTTGATGGATTTTAGGGGGCGATTTAGCTATCGTCACCAGCTTTGGAGCTGGACACACATTAACCAAACCCAAAAATTGTTTTATTTTAATAATTGAAAATAGAAATAACTTTAATTTATTAGTCCTGTTTTATTTTGGTGTGCAAAAATATGGCTAGAATTGACAGTCAGTGTATAGAAGTCAGTACAGGTCTTGTACCCGTAGATCACTAAAATGGGTGGCTATGAGCAGGGCCGGTTTAATGACTTGGCGACCCGGGTGCACTGATCCATAGCCCCCAACCCCCCCCCCCCCCCCCCCCCCGCCCAGTATTTATATTTTGCATTTTTCAACATAATAAAATGAACTAAATAAGTATAACTTATAATTTTTTTCCCCATGTAATACGAAATTATTTTCTGAAATAGGTACTTTTTCGTTGCTTAACCCTATTTGACCCGGGGTGAGGATGGGGGGGGGGGGGGGGGGGGGTCCTTTTATACAATTTTTGTAGTTAATATGTATTATTGAGTCAGATTTGATGTAAAACCGAGATTTCGTGACTTTTCCTAAAATTTATTAGGCTATCCAACAGCGAAAACGCCGTTTACATGGCTATGTTAGTTTTCGTGTTGTGGTCCCTTTCTGACACACATCTCCAGTATTTTTCGTGCTAAAATTTTCCAAAGTTTTTATAGTTCACTAAAATTAATCTATTTGCGGTATATATCTGTTTTTGGATGCTGATCACGTTTATAGAACTCAAATAAAACATTCGAGAAAATTATTGGTAATTTTAAAAGTGCGGGGCCCTGGGGCATGAAAAACAAGTAGTGGAAATATGATAATGAAAAATCACTCGAATTCAAATTGATTTTATGACCATTTGTTTTTAGGATGCTGATCACGAATATGACACTGAATAATATTGTACCATGACCTACTATAATACGACCTGGTATGCTGCAGCAGCCCACTAAATTTAGTGGGCCTACTTGTTTCTACTTGTAAATCGATTATAATTTTGTAAATTATACTCCCCATGTGCTTTTTATAAATTGGTGATATTCATAAACTTGTTAATTAATAAAAAAACAAGTAGCACAGCTCAGATTGCAAACAAAAAATCTTAAAAACGTGTTAACCTAAGCAAAATATAAAAAGTGAAAATGTAAAGAAAAGGAGGTGAATTATATTAATATTATCACGTTCTTTATATATTTTATTTTGACTTATTACATTATATTATTATTGCGATCTGTATATATTTTATGTTAACTTATTACTTTATATTATTATTGTCTACTTTATATTATTCTAACTTTCTTTATATTTTATGTTAACTTATTACTTTATTATTTTATTAGGATTGCCAACCCAATATTCCCCAGTGTGAAAACACATCAATGGCCCCGATAAGGGCTCTTTATTAATTAAATAGATAGAGTAACAATCCTGAAACTTAAACGTAAACCAGAAAATTGTGTGACTCCCCTGTAGAGAAATATCTCAGTTTTAAAGAGTCTCTCTGGGCTCGGACTCAACGTGTGACCCCCCTGTAGTGAAAAATCTCAGTTTTAAAGAGTCTCTCTGGGCTCGGACTCAACGTGTGACCCCCCCCCCCCCCCCCCCCTGTAGAGAAATATCTCAGTTTAAAGAGTCTCTCTGGGCTCGGACTCAATGTGTGACCCCCCTGTAGAGAAATATCTCAGTTTTAAAGAGTCTCTCTGGGCTCGGACTCATCGTGTGACCCCCCTGTAGTGAAAAATCTCAGTTTTAAAGAGTCTCTCTGGGCTCGGACTCAACAGCAAACTGTAACAGCAAACGCATTTCGAGTTTGTTGCGAAAACATGTGTGTCGAGGTAGTGTTGTCGCGTAGCCATTCGGATAGTTGGTGGAGGAACTCCGGTTTTCCATTGCTCTTTATTAATTAAATAGATAAGAGTAACAATCCTGAAAATTAAACGTAAACCAGAAAATTAATTGTGTGACTCCCCTGTAGAGAAATATCTCAGTTTTAAAGAGTCTCTCTGGGCTCGGACTCAACGTGTGACCCCCCTGTAGAGAAATATCTCAGTTTTAAAGAGTCTCTCTGGGCTCGGACTCAACGTGTGACCCCCCCCCCCCCCCCCCCCCTGTAGAGAATTATCTCAGTTTTAAAGAGTCTCTCTGGGCTCGGACTCAACGTGTGACCCCCCTGTAGAGAAATATCTCAGTTTTAAAGAGTCTCTCTGGGCTCGGACTCAACGTGTGACCCCCTACACTCTGACTCTTACTCTGACTGTGACTCTACATGTCTCAATCCCCGTCTTAATAACCTCTTTATTGGCAGTAACCACCGGAACAGCGTGAATAATAACTGGGATCGACTGTTTCATTGACGACACCATATAACACATAAGTCCAGTGTAAAGTTTGTCCGAATCAGAATCTTTCCCGTATAAATGTCCGTCGCTATACATTTCCTGCTGTTGCAATATAATCTCATCCACGATCAACACAACATCGTTAGAGATCTTTCCCGAGGTTCTGAGAGCAGTTAATGCAGCCATCGAGTCTACGTTTCCAGATGTAATACTTCGGAGAAGTCTCAGCGAAGGAAGAGGGACTTGAGTTGCGAGTATCTTATACGCATTAACCGAGGTGTACCGGAGCAGCAATGCGAATCTGATCTGCTCAGCCGTGTACTTTGGGCGACCTTTAGGTTTGGACAACTTTAAGGCCAACAGACTCCGAATAACTGAGTCAGATTCATCCTTATTAGTTCGGCAGTAATTGAGTAGTTCGGAAATAACAGTTGTTGATGTTATTATACAGTTATGAGTTGCTCGCAACCATGATGGTAGTGGAAGAGGGACACCCTCATAGGAAAGGTGAACATAAAGGTCGTCATCAATAGTGAGACATTCGTGTACTGAAGGAATGCCTAAACTAAAGATCAACCTAAAGATCGACACGGAATTCTCATTGACTTTTACCTCGTACTCCTCAAACTCAATCGACGCCTCTAAATACAACCGGATATCCGTAAGAGACAAAACTCGAGTTCTCTTACTGAACTCTTCCATCTCATCCCGCTGATACACTCGTTTCAAGGGTTTTTTGCGTGACGGAGTTACTTGTTTTACAGAGGATACAGGGATACAGGCCGGGTATAACGAAGGAAACGCACCGGATTTTAGCGTTAAACGTTGGGCATTCCTGTTGATCCATTGATCCTCAAAATGTAAAATACACACCTTGGAGTGATCAGATGGGGCCCATGATGGCGATGTCACTGTGGCAGACGATGTCGTTGTACTGGCTCTATTCGACATAAACTGGATCCACCGGCACCGCACATCGGGTTGTTTCGGGAAACTAAACATTGCGGGAGTTCCAGTTCCTGGCGAAGCTTCTGACGAATATCCCGACCTACACCCAACTACGCAACACTTTCCAACCATTATATATTTAGTTAAATACAGCAATATTAATTTAGCCTACTGGTAGTGTAATCAGGTAGGCCTATAATAGAAGCCTAGCCTATAACAAACAGACAAAGAGGCAAAAACGGACGGACTGACGGTGGACGGAGTGTATTTGTCGCCCAACTGATGCCAAACTGGTCTGTAGATATAGTAGGCTAGGCAGGTAGGTACGGCTGTACGGGCCCTGTTGAAAAGTTTTATTTCCTGCGCCGAACGCGGCGCCTGGTGCAAAAAATCTTGCGCCGGATCAGTGCGAAGCCACGCCAGGTGGGGGTGGCCCGGCAGCCGGTGCACAAAATCCTGCGCCGGCTCTGTGAAATGCTCAGCCAGGCTGCCAGGTGTAAAAAAAGTATTAATAATTAGGCCTACCGATAATACAGTAATAATACAATAGGCAGATACCGGTAGGCCCTAATACAGTAGGCCTAATAAAAATATTTCGACGCCGGCCACCGGCTGCATCGACAGGCCGAGTGCAGCATCTCTATTACAGTATTATTGCATTATGGCCAATAGAGCATATTATTGCAAATTATGCAATAATAACACTACACAGAAATAATACAGTAATACATAATAGACTACAGGCAACAGGACGGGTATATCTTTTGCGTAGAGGTATAGCCTACATAGAGGCTTCATGTAGGTATGTGTAGCCTACATGTAGATGCACGTGTAGGGTGAATGTAGGTAGGTGTAGTCCCATAGATATTAATGTAATTTATGTGTCAACTTGCAGTAACGTGATACACGGTCGTCAATCAGGATGTATGGCAATAATCTCTGATCTCCACGGTACAATACGGTACATCAACATGCAGACCTGTCTGCTGTCAGACAACAGGTTTTACTCAAGGACTGCTATACTACAGGACTGGCACACTGAATATCCAGACCCCGCTAGCGGGGTCCATTAGTTCCCTTCTAATATGGCTCCGAAATAGATGCAAATTTGTTAAATTTTCAATTTTCTCTCACAGATAAATTGTTATTTATTCTTCTTATGTGTTTATGACGAACCTAGCTACCTCAAACCTGCCTCGCTGCCTGCTTTAACGTTTGAGGCTGATATAATTATTGCTAAGCCAGTGATAGTCCATATACAATAATACTGTATGGTAGTAATCGTGCTCGTGTACTATGCATAATAAATTCAGACACCACCGGCACCGCCCACTACTCTCGCCACCAGCCCAGCCTAATACATTAATTAAACATCTTAGTGGGGCGAGCCACGTAGTAGTTGAAGCTTTACTGTACAGATTTCATAATGTTGACATTCTTGTGATCTGCAATTTAAGATTATAAATTTTAACACGCAAAATGAATATTAAATAACGATTAGAAAATGTATTTATTTCCAGCAGCTGCTATTTCAATCTGCAATGGTTTTCATATGTATAAATTGCCGGCAGTGTAGGTAGACACACTCGATTCAAAATAACAACAGCAATTGGCCCTTAAAAGGGGCATTTGGGTTGAGTTGTATTACAGTATGTGACATATGTCTGTAGGCATATTGAATTATCAAAATTAATTACAATTAAATTAATAGATAGTCGAATAGTCAATCTTCACTACAGAAGATTAATGTCCTTTATCCAGACCGGTAATGCGGAGAAATTTCCTGTTGGTTCCGTGACCTTCGGAAGATCGCTTTTCAGAGCACATCATGCTGGAGCGTTTCTGCATTCCGTTTAACAGTGTGTTCGCAAGGGTGGTACATGCAACTGCGGGGGGTGCTGGTATTATATCGTACTGTACAGCGATGGTTTTGACCACCTGCGCTAATTGACGGTAGCATAGTATGGTTCCATCAGGTACCGAATCTACCCATGTCGCTGACACCATTACCCACCAAACCAACTCATGTGATGGCAGCTGTAATCCACCCCTAGATAGCCGCCATGTTTGTGGAAAGAGGTAATTGCTTCCTTGATACACGTATGGGCAAATAGGGATGTCATGGAATGAACTGGAATCATCTGCACCATCACTGAAGGTCCCCCGTATAAAATCTTAACCATCAAGCAGAGGACTGAGTTGGCCAACTCCGATGGGTCATCCTTAGCATAGCCAAACACTCCATGTCCTTGATACAATAGTTTGGGAACCACCTTTACTTCGTCTGTTATAAGAATCGCCTTTGGGGATTCGGCAGCAGGCGTACCAGCTGGTAAGCTGTTCTTTGCTTTACGAATGGCCATTTCTATGAGCAAATCACTGGTGACTCCCTGTTTTAGCGATCTTATCTTCTTTTCGCATGGAAGAATAGCAATCTGCCGCAGTATACTATATGGCAGACGCGGGTAGCCCTGAACAGCCAGTAGATAATCCGACTGTGAGTAACACTTTGAACCGCTACAAGGCAGCTGCAACTGATGGGATATAAACTCCAGCTGGGTTTTGTATTTATAATCAGAACTGGAGGCGATAGCGTCATCAATCAACTCTCGGGCTTTCAGCAGCAAGTTCTCGGTCGTTCCTACCACGCTTCGTTTAACTGTGACAATAACTTCCAACAGCTAGGACCAGCGAATGAGCTGCGCATTAGGAGCGAGGCAATAGTTAAGCGATATACGTTTGTTAGTAGGATTAAACGCAGTAACATAGATATCACTGCAGAGAAGCTGCCTCGTTTCAATACATATTTTGCCAGCGTAGGAATCGCTGACAAAAACATACAGCATAATGAAATCAGCAGTTA
Organism: Nemertoderma westbladi; assembly: GCA_032718475.1. NCBI lineage: Eukaryota > Metazoa > Xenacoelomorpha > Nemertodermatida > Nemertodermatidae > Nemertoderma > Nemertoderma westbladi. The sequence goes on from JAUCBJ010002525.1 coordinate 20,189, forward strand.
TCTTAACAAATATATCGACGGATTCAACATGAACATCGTTGCGAATCCACGTTTCGACATCGCCACGGAAGATATCGAACCCGCCAATTCCCGGCGGTTTAGCGATTGAACCTGTCGCTCTTCGATCGGTGGCTCCGCTCGTAACTTCCCTGGTGGCGGAGGAACACAGGATGCTGGAACCCCAGGAAAGAAGAATGGCAGGATAGTCGGCCGCAACGCTCCTCCGGGAACCTTCCGATGAGGGATATCCTGCGGGAATCCTGGCCAATGTCGGATACAAATAACAGCATCGGCGCTATACTTTATGGGCGATCCATCAGGAGCAGACCGCTTTGGAAGAGTAGCAATCCATTGCTGACGTTCCACGCCGAATGGGAGCTTGAAAGTTCGTACAGTTCTTCCCTCGTAGTTGTCATTGCATCCATACACACAACAGTGTTTCCCCATTCCAGTTTATAACCCGAATAATCTGATATTACTGTGATGTGTGTTAAAACTACTGTAGCTACCGGTACTAAGCTGCAGCCTGTCAGCCTGTAGTTATGTTAAACCTTTTTAAACATTACTAAATAATAATACATAAATATAAATCCACTGATTTAATAAAGTACATACCGGTAAGTAATTGGGTTGATTACACAGTTGTACAGCCAGACAGCAGTACTGGAATTCTGCAACTAATGGACCCCGCTAGCGGGGTCTGGATATTCAGTGTGCCAGTCCTGTAGTATAGCAGTCCTTGGTTTTACTGCATACTGCAGTACTGTATAAATATCAAACATCGCGTTCTGATTATACTAAAGTCCCTTACTCGTCATAAATATTATGCCCTAATAAATTTGAGTATGCTAACGCCACGAAAGGCATCGTTCCATTAGATTAACTCGTTCTGATTTATATGTTTATTGAGTAAGAGTAACCTAAACAATAACAGCCATCATCGCGGGGATTATAGTCTGCCAGAAACCCTGACCCCCCTCTGCCCATCTTTATCTGTTTATCAACCATACATCCATGGGACTTGAACAGTACTTCAGCATTGAAATGTTTTGGACGTTTTGTTTTGAAAGTAAAAATATAGAAGTCTGGAAGTTTTGTTTGTTTTAATTTTTCAGGCAGTCACATTCCACCAACCAGCAACAGTCCCATCCCTTCCCACTATCCCGCGGACCACCACACTGTTTCATTATAAAGTATTCCCATCTCGATGATGGGAATTAATCAGTAATCCGATGGGATTCAAATCCCATCTCGAAGTAACAGCAAAACAATAACACGAAAGTCAATAGCTTTACAGTTATATTTGATTGCATTGAAAGTTAATAGAAAGAAGAAGTTAAATTGCATATCCATTAAAATATCATGAAATTGATACGGCAGTTTAGTAGATTAAAACGGCCACAGCAAGATTTATAAAATGAAAAATAAGTAAAATCAGCACACAATATTATCAATATAGACATTGAAGACAATTTAATAAACAAATACTATAAAAAAATATCTACTAACAATCAATACATGATATATATAATATATATAATATACATCAGCGACTACCATCGCCACTCTGGTTCAATCAGTCAGTCCGGTATCATTGTTAGCGTTTTGTTGAATTACCCACTCATCCTCAGACCCTCATGGACACCGACGACGAGCTAACCCTAACCGTTAGTCGATTCCTCCTTGACTGGAAACATCAGGTTCGGGCCGTTCGGCCCATACAAAGTCATTAGCCTCCATGCCTGAACCCGCAGGATCATAAGATCTACAGTATGTATCGGTATATCGTTCAGTCGTTTTTTCCTTTGTCAGTACTGTAGTATTGATAGGCTCCGTCTCGTGGGTATTCAGGGGACCCCCATTCGACGTATTCGCATCTCCTCCTGGTTGTTTCGGGTACCACCGCCCGCCATATGCGCATCTCTTCGTGGTTGTTCCGGGTAGGCTACCACCCCCGTTCGCCGCATTCGCATCTCATCGAGGAAGTTCGGGTCCGGGTACCCCGTGTAGGCCTATTCATTCATCATTGTTGTTTTTAAAGACCTACCTACACCTACCTACATTCACCCTACACGTGCATCTACATGTAGGCTACACATACCTACATGTAGCCTCTATGTAGGCTATACCTCTACGCAAAAGATATACCCCAACAGGACCGAGGATATCAGATACCGGTAACTACTGAACTAACTGACTAACAGTGAGTGACAGTACAGTTGTAGGCATAAAACATAATAAAGGACAGACAAGCGACAGCGTAGAGAACTCCTGATTTCTCTTTAATTAATTTCTTTATTTAACTAAGTTATTAGAAGCTTCTTGTAGGAAGTAATTAAGAAACAACCATTATTTATAAAGAGTGTTAGAATATCATAAACTGTTAGTCTGCCGGACTCGGTTTCTTACATTTTGAGAGAGATATAAGGTGGAGGGAAATTCAAACTTACTTTTAGTTAGAGGTAGCACTGTGTGACATACCGGCACTGCTGCACTGCAGCAATACTGCAATAGGTCTAGTGCATTTATTGACAGGCCTAAATCGTGTATACATTATACAATGATATGTTAGAATATCCTATCTTAACATGGCGCAGTGTGTACTCCAACCTACACTGGAGTAAAATAATTCCCAGTGGCAGAATATAACCGAATACAGGAATATAGATCCCTAATCCATCCATCTTATCCGGAATTTTGAAAATAACTTGCCCTTACAATGGGAGAGAAACCAGATAATTATTTGGACTTAAATGAAGAGGATCTACCACAACTCGATATACAAGATCTTCGACATTACTGTACCCAGGCTGGCATAAACTTTACAAGTAAAACAGCTGCTAAAACTCTTCAGAAGAAGTTATCCGGAGCATTAAACTTTGAGGATGGAAAGGGCGAAACTGCCTCATGGGACACGTTTGCTAAAATTTTAGCAGATGAACGGCGGGCTGCTGAGGATCGTTCCGCTAGAGAGCGTGCCGCCGCCGAATTACAACGAGCCGAGGATCGCGCCGTCACAGCCGCGGAGCTACGGCTTGTAATAGAACGTGCTGACGAGGACAGACGTGTCGCCGCTGCGCAGTTCGCTCAATTAATAGCAACACTCCATCCTGCCGCTGGCGGTGGAGTGGCACCGGGGGTTCCACCTCTGGCTCCCGGAGATGTACCTGAGCATCAAAATCGACGTCGTCCTATCGACATTAAGAATCTCGAAAAGATAAATAATAACGTCGACTTCCAAACCTTCATCCGATGGCGGAAAGCTTGGGATGTTCACGCACACCGGCAACAGATATCGCTTTTCCCTCGCGACGAGCAAGTATATGCCTTGATAGAGGCGTTGGGAATGGATATCCAACAAACTATTAAAGTTACGCTTCGCCTGGATATCGACTCAGGTGACACAACAACTGAGACGTTGTTGGACGCGTTTCAGGCCCATTTACGTTCTAAACGGAGTCTTGCCGTTGATGCCATAAAGTTTAGAGAACGTAAACAGGGTCCTAACGAATCCTTTGATTCACTCCGAGTTTCACTCGAGGAACTAGCTGACAGCGCTGAGCTGTGCGACCATTGTCGTAATCGTCAGTTAGTTACACAGATCATCGTGGGTGTTCGAACCTCTGAGACCCGATCCAAACTCCTCGAAATTCTACCTGAACCGACACTTAATGACTGTGTTCGAATAGCACAGATGGTTGAAGCAAGTGAGAAGAACGAGGTAATTATAGGTAGCGGCAAACCTATAACACAAATCTCGAACTATCAACGGGAACGTGGACGATCACCAACCCGCGAAAATCGAGATAATCGGAATCCTTCGGGAAATCGAAATAATTCCAGCAATCCGAACCAAAGTTCCGGCAAATGTGGTATGTGCGGTCGAAAGACACACCCGGGTGGCAGAACTGAATGTCCAGCCCGAAACGCCACATGCGACGGATGCGGAAAACTTGGACACTATAGACCGGTATGCCGTTCTAAACATAAAACCAAGGAACACAAGGTTTCCACTATCCGTCCAACTCAAAACTCTGTCAATCGCATTGTAATCTCTAACACAATATGCGAGCTAGAATATGTACCAGTCGACATATTTCGCACAGATAATAATAATAAAGTTGGACATATTAAACAGGCCCTGCCCGACAGTGGCGCTGTTATAACCATTTTGGGCGAGAAACAATTCCACAAGATGGGCGGTAAAGGATCCGACCTTCTACCTGCCGGCAGGGAAGTGTTTTCCGCAGCAAATGGTTCTCCGATATATATATCGGGTCGTCTTCCCGTTCGAATAATTCATGAGGGCGACATCGTTGAGACCGAGATATACATATCTCGAGAATCCACTGGATTTATTATGTCTCTCCGACTATCTCAAGAGTTTGGACTCATTCCTTGGAATTTTCCAAACAAAATCCATCCAGATATTTCCACTGTCAAAGCATCTCAGAATATGGAGAATTTGCAGCAGGAAATTCTGACAGAATTTGCAGATGTCTTTGATGACGACTCGGTTCCATTATCTATGATGGACGGTCCACCGATGCACATAACACTTAAGGAAAATGCGGTGCCTTACCATGTAAATGGCGCCCGACCTATACCTTTTGCGTTGCGCGAAGAGGTTAAACTACTGCTCGACGATTACGAACGTCGTCAGATCATTGCTAAAGTTACTGAGCCTACAGATTGGGCTCACCCTTTAACGGTGTGTAGAAAACCAAATGGGAAACTCCGTTTGTGCGTGGACCTTCGACACCTTAATAACCAGGTTAAACGTCCACAGTATCCCACACCCAATCCACGCAGTGTAATCGCTAATATTCCGGCTTCCTCGAAATGTTTCACAGTATTCGATGCAGCACATGGATATTGGCAGATTCCCCTGGACTCAGAAAGCCAACTTCTCACGACATTCACCACACCATGGGGGCGCTACGTACATCGACGTAGTGTAATGGGCCTCATCTCGAGTGGGGATGAATATAATCGTCGTGGAGACAACGCATTGCAGGGTATTCCCAACGTGGTCAAGTTGGTTGATGACCTACTGATCTACGGAGACAATGTGGAAGAACATATCTCCCAGATTAGGGTTGTACTGCAACGCTGTCGTGAGGAAAAATTGTGTCTTCACCCAGAGAAGATACAATTCGCTAAGTCGGAAGTTAAATATGCCGGATTTCTAGTAGGAGAATCGGGAATAAAACCAGATCCAATGAAACTTCGAGCGATCTCAAGTTTTCCATGTCCAACTAACATAACTGACTTAAGAAGTTTTGTCGGGTTAGTCGAACAATTGGCCCCTTTCTCACATGACTTGGCATCACATTTAACTCCACTACGTCCCCTATTAAGTGCGAGGTCTCCATTTATATGGACTCCAGACCACGAACGCGCATTCATTGCGACAAAGGCCGGACTGATTTCGCCGCCTATTCTAGCATCATTCGACCCCACTAAGGAAACTCAGCTCCAAACTGATGCGTCCCGGAAACATGGCCTTGGGTACGCCTTACTCCAACTCCATGGTGAAGATTGGCGTCTCGTTGAATGTGGTAGTCGGTTTGTGACCGAAACAGAATCCCGCTATGCCATAGTCGAGTTGGAAATGTTAGCGGTAGTCTGGGCAACCCAGAAGTGTAGATTGTACTTACTGGGGTTGCATAATTACACCTTAGTGGTGGACCACCAACCACTCGTGACGATCATTGATCGTTACACCATCGATGCAACGGAGAACACACGCCTCCAGCGACTAAAGACCAAACTGTCTCCATATGTGTTTACCACAATCTGGAGAAAGGGGAAAGACCATCGAATACCAGATGCTCTATCCCGCGCCCCTGTGGATGACCCCACTCCAGAGGACATTGTCGATGACGGTGATATGTCATATTACATCCGGGCGGTTACTCAACAAACCATCTCGGATATTGAAGCCTCTTTTGACGACTCCATTCTAGAATCCCTGAATCAATGTGTTCTGAACGACCCTGATTACATGGCATTACACAAAGCCATACAATCCGGTTTCCCCCTGGACACTCGGACACTATCTGGAGTTCGACCATTCTGGTCAATTCGTCATGAACTCACGACTGACCATGATCTCATTCTATATGGTCATCGCATAGTCATCCCGCTTGAAGAACGACGGAAAATTCTTCAACGCTTACATTCGTCTCACCAAGGTGTTGAAAAGACGCTGCGTCGGGCACGTCAAACTGTTTACTGGCCAGGATTGACCAGTGACATTCGGAACACTACTGGGTCGTGCCGTGAATGTTTGGCTTATCAACCAAGCCATCCCAAAGAGCCAATGCTCTACGACCCCCCGGCTACACGGCCCTTCGAAGAAATTTCGTGCGATTTCTTCTCCCTAAACGGTCATGATTACCTCACTGTAGCGGATCGCTACTCCGGGTGGCCAGAAGTCCTCTCTTACAGCACCCCTCCCACTGCGGCGAAAACTATCGAGAGTGTCCGCAGCGTGTTCATCCGCTTTGGTGTCCCTACACGTTTACGATCCGATGGCGGCCCTCAATTTACAGCCACCGTATTCGAGGATTTCCTCAATGATTGGGGCGTCAAACCGATCGTTTCTTCACCGGGATACGCGCAAAGTAACGGTCACGCCGAATCAGCGGTGAAAGCTATCAAATCCCTCCTCGCAAAGACTGGAGGAAACATCAAGAGTGAGAGATTCGGGGAGGGGCTACTCGAATTACGGAATGCGCCACGCATGCATGGGAAATCGCCAGCCGAAATTCTGTTCGGACATCCTATCCGTACACGAATCCCCATCCACAGCAGTGCGTTCCATGGGAGCCATCAGTCTACTCGGACTGAAATGGATATAAAGGCCCATGACCTAAAATCCAAAACTGCCAACTATTATAATAAGGGCGCCCACAAACTCAAACCACTTCAGATTGGGGAGAAGGTCCTTATCCAGAATGCTTCTACAAAGCGTTGGGACCGATCCGGTGTCGTTGTGGAGATCAATCCACATCGTTCTTACAGGGTCCGGACCCCATCGGGCCGCGCACTACGGCGCAACCGAAGATTCCTTATTAAGGACACTGCGGCAGACCCTATTATACAGAAAGAACAACCCTATCAACGGAAACATGTAACATGGAAACCGACGTTAGTGGATGATATACCTGTCGTTCATAGATATCCACAACGTAATCGACGCTCTCCAGACAGACTACATTCCTCTACAAACTGAAAGCTTTCATATCATATACTAAAAGCTCGAAGGGGGGTGTTAGAATATCATAAACTGTTAGTCTGCCGGACTCGGTTTCTTACATTTTGAGAGAGATATAAGGTGGAGGGAAATTCAAACTTACTTTTAGTTAGAGGTAGCACTGTGTGACATACCGGCACTGTTGCACTGCAGCAATACTGCAATAGGTCTAGTGCATTTATATACAGGCCTAAATCGTGTATACATTATACAATGATATGTTAGAATATCCTATCTTAACAAAGATGACAGCCATGTGCCCTTCGTCACACATTGTTGTCGGTCCCTAGAATAACCCTCAATCATTCCTGCGATCATCTCTGCTGTGTTCTTGATAATAGTTATAGGTGGATCGTCTATACTTATAAATGCGCCAGCCGCCAGTATATTATTATCTAAACCTGATGTCGTCTCCAACACGTCCTACGTTCATTATTTTCCACCAACGAACAATAATTGTTCGTATATAATTCCGAGGTCTCCTTTACTACATTATAAATCGATTCTTTCTAGATGGGATTCTAAGACTTTTTGTAGAAAAAATGTACTGACTAACTGAATTATTGTCGAAAATCACCTATCAAATTAGAAAGACAATTTCCACAAAAGACAGAAAATAGCAAAAAAAGGTTCGAAAAGAAGGAGACACTACCATATATACCACACTACTATATAAATTAGCGCAAAATTTTTGGCCAACATTTTCGTTGATTTTTTTTTCACAAATTTTCATGCTTTTTTGTCAGTATTTTTTCTTGATAAATGTTCTAGAACGTATATTGACTGAGTGTTCTAGAACTTTGAAAAAAGTTCTAGAACATTTTAATTATTAATTTTCGAGAAAATAATTTTCTTTAAAAAAGAAAAATTTTTAAAAAGTTTATTATTTTTTATCCTATTTTGCCTGTTTTTTTCTGTTGATAAGAGTTCTAGCAACCACTACCAAATGTTCTAGAACATTTTTATTAACAATTTTCGATAAATAAATATTCTAGAATATTTTTTCATTAAAAAAATATAATAATATGATTGTTTAATTAAAAAAAAAGTAGCTCGTAAACTAAACACATTTTAGAGCAAAATGAAAATGTTGGCACGGGCGGAACTCTAGCCAAATTTTTAGCTACATATTCAATATTTGGTACTAGCTAACGTTCTAGAATATTTAACAAGCATCAATTTGAAGGGTGGCATTAGTATAGTACCATATCCAAATTTTGCACTTTTCTTTTCTTTTTAGGTTAAAAGATTTTTGACATGTTGTTTGGCTTTGTATTATCAATTTTATTCTAGAATTATATATCTTTGTTGCTAGGTTATATACATAAATAAAATAAATTTAAAATTACTTAATGAATAATTATTTCTTTATATAGTGATTATTTATTTCTTATTCTTATTGAGAAATATATTTGAGGATTAAATTACATTTTTAATTTTTTACTAGCTAATAAAAAGTACTAGCATGGCCTACTATATATACGGCCTAACATGTTGTCGATTTGGCCTTAAAAAAAGAGGCCAGTTTTTTTTACACTATTTTAATATTTTGATATGGGGAGAGTTCTATAAATTGCCATTTGCTGCAATTTGGTCAACGGACGTAATTGAAGTCTCTTCGTTAATTAAGCAAGATACAAAATTTGATGGTAGCTAGTGTTTTAGATAGGTTTAGCTAGTAATTTCAACACTGGTTCCGACATCCTACTTCCCTCTATAAATTTTTTGTAGTAGCTAGTTCTTATTACTATTTGTATAGAAAATGTTCCAGAACATGTTAGCTATTCATTTTTTTAAAAATTATGTTCAAGAACAAATATTTTTTGTTCTAGAACATTTTTTAGAAAAAAATCTGGATTCTGTTTAAAACGCAAGGAATCGTTCTAAAACGTGTTTAAAATCAATAAAAAAAAATGTGAAAAAAAATATTGTGAATAAAATTTTTTGAAAAAATTTTTTTTATTGATTTTAAACACGATTTAGAACGATTCCATGCGTTTTAATTAGAATCCAGATTTTTTTCTAAAAAATGTTCTAGAACAAAAAATATTTGTTCTAGAACATAACTTTTTTAAAAATGAATAGCTAACATGTTCTGGAACATTTTCTATACAAATAGTAATAAGTAAATAGTAAATAAGCAAATAGTAATATATATAGTAGGCCATGGTACTAGCTAACACAAAATCAAAATTATTAGCTACCGGTACCATCTTACGGTCAGATGGTCAAATATTTGTTCTAGAACAAAAACGGTCAAAATAAAAGACATTTTCACAAGAAAAAGTTGGTCAATTGTTTTTTTAATTTTAAATTATGATTTTTTTTTCACTAGCTAATATAAAGTACTAGCGGTATTACTACACCTTGGGTCACACCTACGAAATTTTTTTTTAATACATAAATAGGTTATTTAAGAATACTAATATTGTTCTACAATGTATATTAATAAATAGATAATTGTTCTAGAATGTATATTAACAGTTAGTTAATTGGATACTCTTGCTTTACTAATTCAATAAGGTCGTTAAACGGTGAACGTTTGTGAAGCATCCTCCACCGATACTCATCTAGGTGACTTTGTAGTAAATTCAATCTAGTGCCTTTCCGTTGCTTCATTATCATAAGTTTGGCATGTCCCCATAATCCTTCTATAAGTTGCGTGTTCGCTCCGGTGATCTGGTCTACGAATCTACCACGCCCCTTCTTACTGTGGTTTACGACATAGCGACAAAGTACTGTTATTCGACAGTTATGCACTTTGTGCAAGTGGTTATAATAAATATAAAACATTCTAGAATTCAATTACTATTGTTACAGTACGCTTAAAACACTATAAAACATGCTTATAATTAAATTTGTCAGGTGTGACCCAAGGTGTAGTAATACCGTACTAGCTTACACAAATTCAAAATTACTGGCTACCATCTTACTGGCTCCAATCTTACTGTCAGGGGGTCAAATATTTGTTATAGAACAAAAACCTCATGATAAAAACCGATAATCACTAATATAATAAATTAATATAAATTTTTTTTGAATTTGGGCATAGATGCTATATTAATGCCTTGATGTTGGGTTAGAGGAACAAAAATTAAAGTTCATTTTATAAATATTATGTAGTTAAGTGTTTTAATTTGGCATTTACATTAAATTTCCAGTGTGTTTTTGCTTTGTAACTTCTCGAATTAGCTATAGTAAATTCCGCCGTCATGACCTACATAGTCGAGTCAATCTAGCAAAAAACCCAAAGTATTTCGCAATCAATCCGAACCACATATTTTGGATTCTATATTACCTTATAAATGACCAAAAAAAAGTCCATAAAATTTTATTTTGCGGATCATATGTTTATTCATGGAAATTCTGCGTAACACAAGCCAAACAAAAGGAACAGTAGGGAAAAGTAAGTAGCAAATTGGTGATGTTCCAGAATAATTTAATTAATTTCACAATAAGCTGTGATTCAATGGGATATTAGTAATATTTACACTGGCGTGTTACACATTAATTGTTATATCTCGGAAACTAGAAGTCGCATCAAATTTTTAAATATATCAAAAACTTCACGTTATATTAAGGAAACCGTTGTAAAAAAAATTATACAATTCCACTGCAAGGAAATTTCATAATTTCCATTAATGTCGGTGAAGAATTTTCACATAATTAAATTGTGATTGCTCTAATGATTTTAGGTGTAATTTATTTATTTGGTTTAGTTTGAAAACCACAATAGAATATCATATATCAAATAAAATTTTTGGGGATACGGGTTTTTGAGGTCGATAAATCCGCCCGATGGGCGAGGTTACATCCACCCGTTTAGTAGATAAGTTGTGTAAATAAGGTCCTTCTTATATTGTACCAGCAAAATTGGTATTAAAAATGGATAAATTATTAGACAAATTTCCGTTGCTCTGGAAACTAAATTGGTAATTATATAGAAGTGCATACTTCTGTCAATCGATAGTCATTAGAGTAAAGTTTGTCTGTACCAAATTTGGAAATTGGAAATTGAAGGTGATCCGCATAATATATTTTTATCGACTTTTTGGGGGTATTAACAAGGTAATGTAGAATAAAAAAAAATTGGTTTGGACGAATTGCGAATTTGTTATGGGTTGACCCATTTTTCGGCTAGATTGACTCGCCTATTCAGTTTAGAACGCCTCAGCATCGAAAACACGTACAACGCAATAATGAAATTATAACTAGGAACTGCTTTACATCGTTTATATCGTTGTAATAAAGATGACAGTTATTATATTGTTTGCACCGAATGTATTCACTAGTTGGATGATCAGTGCGATAAAGGAGTTTCCATACATACTTCACACGGACTATCTTACACCATATATCAGGTAGTAAAAGTCCGCGCGAAATTGGTAGTTTGTGCCTGTCTGTGTTGAATAGTGTACCTACTGCCCCTATCAACAACATTGCGGCCCAGAAATCTTCTATAATTTTACATGATCGACGTGAGGCCCAGACTGGTGAAGCATACACAATTTTAGTAAGAATAACTGAATGTATAATTTTTGTCACCGCAGCAATACTAATTCCATTCCTAGAAGGAGCACAGAAGCTGCTATCTAGCTTAGAGGAGGCTGCATCTAGTGTTGGCCTCTTTGTGAATAGCACAAAGACCAACATTCTGACAGTAAACATGGATTCAGATCAGCAGAAAATTGATCGGGATAACATTCAATCGCTGGGTGGACTGGTAAGTCATGTGAACGACTTCTGCTACCTTGGATCATGGGTTCGGAGGTCTGCTGAAGATCTCCGAATTCGCAAAGGGAAAGCCTGGTCCGCCATCCACAAGCTATCCAGGATCTGGAAGAGCTCTGACATCTCATGCTCTTTAAAGGTCCGCCTTTTCCGTGCAGCAGTGGAGCCTGTGCTGCTCTATGGCAGCCCATGCTGGGCTCTAACTTCTGAAGACACCAGGTCCTTGGATGGCACATACACCAGGATGCTTCGCCGGGTGCACAACATAGCATATGATGCACACATAAGCAATGAGGTGTTATATAAATATGGTAACATCTCATTGCCAAGACCTAGCATCACCCTGCAGAAACGCCGCCTAATGCTTGCTGGGCACTGTTTCCGCCGGCAGGATCAACCTGTACACAACCTTGTGCTGTGGCAGCCTGCTGGCGAGATTAGACGTGGTGGACAGCCAATGACTTTCCTCAAACGCCTGCTCAAGGACACAGGACTTGAGAACAGGAATGAATTAGGAAATTGTATGGCTGACCGCAAGATCTGGGGGCGCTATGTTTCTGGGGCCGCCGGCACTGCACCCTAGTGCAAGCCGATCATCATCATCAATTCCATTCCTGGGGTTTACGAAACGTGATACATTTTTCCACAGCTGCCAAAAATTCATCATAACATTCTTTAGATGAATATCAAAGTCATTTTGGAATCAAATGAACACCTAATATCTTTGTTTTGTAGTCTGAGAAAAGTTAGCATGATCCACAGTTGTTCCCATAACTAAAACATCAGTTTTCTCAGCATTTATCTTTAGGCGCCATCGTTGACACCATTAAAAGACTTCATCACAGTCCGTCTGGAGACTTTGTATACCCAGACTGATACTGTAGTATTTATCATCGTGAGTTGGGCAAGTTTTGTAACGACTGTTATCATCTGCATACTTAAATTTACTCATCATTTCTTTTATTTAAAAAATAAGCAAATAAATCCATAGATAGTACTTTTCCTTGGCCAATACAAATTGTCATTTCTTTGGAAATTACCCATAGACTTTGGAAATTACATCACTCTTGTGATCTACACTAGGGGAATTTAACCGGGGATGGATTTGAACAGAGTGAAAATTGTTAAATGCATAAATTCACTGGAGGGGGGTTAAATACACTAGGGAAAATACACTCCGGGAGTGAGAATACACTACGGAATTTTATCCGGGGAGTGATTTTGCATGGAGAGTGAAAAGTATATGTTACACCGGTAGTTAAAATGTTTGATAAATTAGTTTTATGGTCGTTTCCAAGGCCAGTTTTAAAGTTTGATGGATTCAAAGGTGTTTTCCGTCTGTCTGTCGAGAACCGAACCAAAAAGAAATTGAAGCATTAGTGGTCAAGATTATTCAACAATTACTCTATATGCCTCAAAATAAACAGATTACATTACAGCATTATTGGTGTTTGGCTTCTCGACTTTACTTGGTCAAAACCATGTAAATGGCACAAAATAACCACAAACACCAATTATGTTTTTATTTTGTTTAAAAAGTTAATTTAATTGAACAAACATGAGGTGGGTTTGAAATGTGCATTATTCGGCTTAATATTGGTATTATTATATAGCATTCCCGGAGTGGGATTTCAACTTACCTGGATGGTTGCAGTGGTGCTGACCCCTTGAACGAGGCTGAATGAGAGGCGAACAGAGGCGGAGAAGGCGAACCAGATAATTCGTCCAAGTCGTCATCCGATAAATTATCATCCGAAGAATTTAGTTGGGGTTCTTTAGTTGTCGTTAACGGTATTCCATTTGCAACGGGTAACGGCACTGCCATTATCGGTATTTATTTGACCGGTCTTCCGTCAGTAACTTAATGCAGTAATAATGCAGACAGCTGATGTATTACAGAAGTTCTTTAAGGCAACTTAAAATCCAGAAGTGTTGTTAGTCTGTATTCAGGTATTAATATCGCTCAACAACTGAACTAACTAATTTTATGTTAAGTTAGGGCTATGTTACCATGGGCCTCACAGTGACGACATTTGACATCTGTTTATCAGTAAAACTGTAATACAGGTATGTGTGATAATATTAATTTACAGATTTAATGGCAGAATGGTAAACCGAACCAATAATATGTATTGTAATAAATGATATTAGGCTATTGCTGCATTGCCAATACAGTAATAATGTAATAACAACACTCATAAATAGGATAATAAATAGAAAATAGGCCACTAATTATTGTGAATGGCAGGTATATAATTGCCAATTGGCAGTCAAATAGGCCTACAGTCTATAACACCATACATGCGAATATAAGTACTGTAGTATGGTAAATAAGGCCACAGCGCACAGCAGAAACCTACTCCTTAACTACCAAAATATTTACTAGGGCCAGGTACTGCTGTACTGTCAGACTATTTTTATTCGCAGCTAGGCCTAAATAAGAGTTGCCCTTGTGCAGTGCAGTAAGTATTGCTACCGGTAGCTATAAACTCCTTTTCTTATGAATAAATTATTTTCATTGTCATCTGTCTGCCGAATTAAAGTTTGAAGTTTATAGATGTTGCTAAGATACAAACCTACCGCCCTACCACTCACATCCCTTGCTTTTTGCTTGGATTTATTGGTCAGGAGAATTCTTAAAGTTTTCCTTTACTAATTACCCCACCAGGCCAGCAGCAGCTGGGACTTTATTTAATACAATTTTAATAAGCACCGAGACTGACACAAACGAAATACCGGTACCGGTACATTAATTGATAAATTTTAATTAAAATTGTGAATAATTATTAATTTCATTTAATTATTTATTTATAAAAGCAAACAGCGAAACAGGGAAGCTTTCACTATTTGTACAGTGTACCAGGCGCAATGTGTATTCTGGATAGTTTTTATTATTATAATGTAGTAACAGCTAGCTACATATGATTGCGAATATGTGGGGCGAGCCACGCAGTCGGGGCGAGATTTAGCGCACAATTATAATTAGTAAATAGGGCGAAATTTAATATGTCTGTATGTCCGTCTGTAATGAAAAAATCATTCGTAAATAACTATGGAAGATTTTACCCATTTTCAACCAAATATTGTAGGGCATACTAGAGAAAAAGTTCCAATATTTTTGAAAGTTACTGGCAAATAGCTCTCGAACGTTTGACTCCAGATCAAATCGAACTTGTTTCGAACTTGGTCATGTTCGCGTGATCTGCTGCGCGACGCCCCACGAGCGTGTACAGTAAGTACTACACTACTTACACTGTTACACTACATGGTACTGTTCGCCGGTGATTATAAACAAACGGTTATACTGTAGTTATTATAAACTCGTCTTTCTCAATTGTTCAATGTTTTTTTTATTCTCTAATGACGTTAATTAGGAGCCCGCTCGACAGGCGGGATACTTACTGTAAGAATCTCAGGGATACATTACTGTAAAAATCTCAGGATATACACTGACTGACTGACTGACTGATAATTATCTAGGTTCAGGCACTTCCTGCCTGGCGATTTTGTTGAAATTTTACAAGTAAATTGCTTTGGTGGTTCATAATCGCGTTACAAAATATCAGATTAATTCAATGTGTGGTATTCGATATATTTCGTTTTTTGAAATTATTTTGTCGCGAAATTAAAAGCAATGGTAAAGTAACAACTCCTGCCTGAGCTGCTGCAGCAGCTAGCTGTGTAGGAATTCCATCAAGGCAGAATTTCTTGACCACACCCCTCCTGCTGCTGGCTGCTGTCTGAGTCTACACTTCCTTATCAGCTCTCAGGTATAGACAGAAAGTAGTTGAGTTGTCAATAAACAAAATAAAATATACAACTGCAGTAGGATTATATTATTATTATTCCACGAATCACTGGGCTGATTATTTTGTATAGGATATATGTAGAATGTTCTTAAAAATAATATTCTTATTTTTTTTATTACATATGATTATCATCATTTTTTAGCTGAAGCATTAATAGTGTAAATTAATTTAATTATATTTTAATACCATTACTACGTTGGCATACTGTAAGATAAGTTTTAACATTTCTTACAAATAGTGGTGCGAGCATAAATCAAATCACGCAAATTTAAAAGAACCGGGTGTGTTGTCATAGCAAAGTTTCATTTTTTATTATGTGGGACGAGCCACAAAGTCAGCTAGCCCCACGCCTTATAGTTTAGACAATTGTTTAGTTTACTTACTGCTGACCGACAAGGTTGATTTCTAATAGTCTTGTAAATAGGATACTTCCCCCGGGCTCCTTCCAGCCAGCTTGCTGGCTTTCTAGTGTATATTGTATGTTTATTTATTCGTGTAATTTCGCACTACCAAATCGGCAGGACGATCTACAGTATTGTCCAACTTTTTATATCGCAGTGCGAAATTATTCCTCAGTATTTCCCTACGCCATACGTTTGCGATATATAATAATAAATTAATTGTAGCAGTGGGGTGGGTGAGGGTGAATTAAATATATTATGTACCGTACAGTAATAGAACAATAAGATAATGCTCTCCATAGCGAAAAATATCAACCGACCCTATTGGGACTCGAACCCGGTACCTACTGTAGGTTTCAAACTTCCGGTTGTCTTCAGCCGGGTGTGTGTGTCCTAAGACAACTGAGCTACCAGAACGTGTGAAGAATTTTATTCGCTATAGAGTGGATATTATACTTTGGCTTTTAACTAATCACTCAAAGGAAAGTACAGTACAACGTTATTAATTAACAGCCTGGTATACGGGGTAAAACAGTGGTTTCTACAACACTGTATAGTTATTCTTTGAGGCATGGTTGCCATTACTGGCAGAGCACGGGCATGTTGCACTTTCCTTTGAATGATTAGTTAAAGGTCAAAATATGATATCCACTCCATAGCGAATAACTTATTCTCCGTCCTGGTAGCTCAGTTGTCTTAGCACACACACAACCAGCTGATGATAACCGGTAGTTTGAAATCTAGGTACCGGATTCGAGCCCCAGTAGAGTTTGCGATATATGTTTAGTATGACACAGCTTCATTCAAAATATTAGCCATTGTATATTGGTCGCGCTTTTAGGCCTTTAACAGTTTAACCTGCTAATTTATATGTCTATTAATACCTGACAGCCCAATACAGATGAACTCAGCCGAAGCCAGTCTAGCGCAGCGAATGACCCACCGGAGGTGGGAGACTGGATTCGATAGCACAGAGAGCCGTAGGACACTTTGTATTATTCGATTGATCTTTACTATATAATCTCCAAAAACTATGCTTATTTTCAGTTAAATAGTAAAAGTTCCTTTTAGGTGCTGCGCTATAAATACTACGCAGAGATATGACTTATAGTAATACTAATTACAACGGGCGGGCATGAGATAACGCAAATGTTTACATCCTATAGTATTTATTGAACGTTCACACGCTAGCACGGACGGACAATCCCTGCAAACAGTGAACGTTAAACTAACGTTAGATTTGTGTCTAAGTTTCGTTAAAATTTAACATTGCCAAAACTAACAATAATCAAACGTTAATAACCGTTACACTTTAGTTGAAAATCAACATTTAGTAATTGAACTATAACCATACGTTCAATCAACGTTATAGTTTAGTTAAAAAATAACGATTTAAAACTTAGTCTAATCAAACGTTACATTGCCGTTGATTTTCAACGTATCAACAATTTAAATATTTGAACGTTAACCCTATTATCACTGGGGTGTTTTGACCATTAGCACCACTGGGGGGGGGGGGGGGGGGGCGATTCGGCCCACCCACTATATTTTTGTAGTCGTCCAATGAAATCCTACAAAATTTGGGCTGTTGGTGAAACAACTATAGATGAACACAACCAAACCTTAAAAAGTTAAAATTTCATAAGCAGGGACTCATAATTTTGATGAAAAATAAAAGTAGTCCCAGGACAAAATTACAAAATTTTTCGTTTTCTAAAAACTAATAGTGTGGCAGTATTGGCTAGATTTAGTAGGTTTTTCAAGACGCTGAATCGAATGTGATTATATTCCACTTCCAAAAATTGAAGTGGATGCTATTTTTCGTGCACCTAAGAAGTGGGCGTGGCACTTCAAATTTTGAAAAATTAGATATTCAGAAAATGCCCCTAATTTTTTTATTTCAACGCATCTTTATGGGTTTTACAGACCGCTGAATCGATTGAAAGTAATATAGAAGCCTGAAGACTTAGAAGTTAGCCATTTTTTGAAATCAAAACTTTAGTGTTTTTTCCGAATAAAGTAATTTTGAAAATTTGAAGTGCCACGCCCTAATTTTGGTGCACCGAAAATTACGTACACAAAGGATTTGAGGCTTCTATATTACTTTCAATCGATTCAGCGCTCCAGAAAACCTATAAAATTAATTTGAAATCAAAACTTTAGTGAATTTTCCGAATCTCGTATTTTTCAAAATTTGAAGTGCCACGCCCTAATTTTGGTGCACCAAAAATGGCGAACCACTAAGTCTTCAGGCTTCTATATTACTTTCAATCGATTCAGCGCTCCAGAAAACCTATAAAAATGCTTTGCAAATCAAAACTTTAGTGTATTTTCCGAATCTCGTATTTTTCAAAATTTGAAGTGCCACGCCCTAATTTTGGTGCACCAAAAATGGCGAACCACTAAGTCTTCAGGCTTCTATACTACTTTTAATCGATTCAGCGCTCCAGAAAACCAATAAAAATGCTTCGAAATCAGAACTTTAGTAAATTTTCCGAATAAAGTAATTTTGAAATTTTAAAGTGCCACGCCCTAAATTTGGTGCTCCAAAAATGACGTACCACTACACTTACATACTTGTATAGAGCATTAGAGTGATCCAAACCAATAAAAATAAATAAAAATAGCCCAAACATAAATAATTACTAAATCACGAATGACTTTGTAAAATTCGAAAATTTCAAAAAATTTGGTGCTGGAGACCAAATTTTGAGGTGGCACCCACATCGAAAAGTAGAAATCCAATTGCAACGGCGTTTTTTGCAAAATATGCGGCATTAAATTTGGCTAATTCTCACAAAAAATTGGGCCGGTACGTAATGTGGTTGCATAGTTACAGCAACTAAAAACTAGGAAGGGGCCGATTCCCCCCCCCCCCCCCCCCCCCCCCCAGTGGTAATAGGGTTAAATGAACGTTACACTTTAGTTGGGAATTCACAGAAAACATGTCATGTACTCCCTAAATTGTGATTGGATGAATAACGCGTACAATTTCTAATCTACTAAAATTAGCAGTGCATTCCCAGCAATAGACATCGTGGGGACTTCGCGCAGCACGTAGTCGGCAAGCCTTGGCATACGGTTCATATAGAGCAAATGGGGCATGTCTAGTTTGAACCCCATATCCCATGCTATAAATGTATTCATTCGATATACAATCATATGTTAATCCGCTAGGTGGTGTCAAATTGTTATTCTGCAATTTTGTACTTACCAGTGCAGCACTGTACAGCAGTACCGTACCGGTAGGCCTATGAGTCTCTTCTGAGGCCTCTTCTGAGTGACCTTCTGAGTCTCTAGCGGATCCCCAATTAAATGTCTTAACTTTTCAATTTCGTAAAAGATAGACTTCATGATTCTCTACAGGCCACCAAAATTTCAGCTCAGGAAAATGAGGCCTTCCCGAGAAATTTAACATTTTCTAAAAACCACAAAATCTGTCGTAGCCTCGTAGCTGACGTCAGACTGCATGATTTTTCACCAAACTTTACAAACTTTCTAAACTTTCTCTCTACTACTTGCCTACTAAGTTTGGTTCAATTCCGAACCAGCGATGCCGAGAAATTCGCGTTCAAACATTTACCAGACAGACGGACGGACAGACAGACAGACGGACAGACAGACAGACGGACATGCCCCATTTACCCTATATGAACCGTATGCCAAGGCTCGCCGACTACGTGTCTCGCCCCACATACATTATTGCTGCTGAAGTTTAATATTCAATAACAGCCAACAAACAGTTATAAGATATTTTTTACTTCATAGTGACAGGATTTTTATTTCTGAATAATATTGTTTCAACATTTTTCATGTATGATATTTCTTTATTTTTGCAAGAGTAGGGCTAAGTAATGGTGGTTTAATTCGGTGGTTTAATATATAACCAAATGAAATTGCTTGTAAATTTTCCATTGGGGTCTTCCCGCCAATATATCGCACCGTATATGTAGGCCTAGTTCATTTTTTAAAATATTGGCAAAAAATATTTTACTTCATATCTATCCAGCTCATACTGTAACTACAGTAACCAAGTTGCAATGGTTCCTCTGAGTTTGCATTGTATACCAGTATACGTCTAGACAGTGAGAAACCCCACACCCCAAAAGCAATCTATTGTTGATTCTTCTCAATGTAAGATGCTTTCTGAAGATTCTCCTGCTGGACCTCTGCCCCTCCTAAAAAGTCCCTGTAAAATCCCGGTTACATCAGATGCAATGAGGATCCTTATGTTCTCCACAGATTCACCCATAGTCTAAGGTTAAAAAACCTATAAGTTTCCAAGCTTAGAGTATTAGGCTTACTGTGATAGCTTTAGGGTAGTTGTATTGAATAAACAAGGCAATGGCAGAGAGACTACCAGTATTCACTGGATCAAGTAAAAGAAGCAAGCGTCGGAGATTGACAAAGGAGTTACACAGTCTTTAGAATTCGAATCTGTATCTGATTATTTTGATTCCCCAGCTCCGTCTAATGTCGCTTCGAGTATTTCTAATCAAAACTTATGCATGGATTTGCCAATAACGCAATCTTCTCATGAACATGCTCAATATCAACGCGATAGTGGTGATGCTCTTATTACAAATTGTGATCAACCCCAATCTATCAGTGATTCGGAATCTGATCTTTCTGTCCTTTTGGTGGATGATCAGGCGAAAGAGGTATTTTGTAATCTTGAGCCAGATTCATATGAAGACGAAGCTGGACTTTGTTCAATTGAGGATATTGAACCCCCAAACACTTCATTTAAACGAATTAAATTCGTTTAAATGAAGTCCAAGTTATCAAATGCTGTTGCGCAAATGTTTTCTAAGACTGGGCGTCGGAGCACGAAAGAATCCTTTGAAGATTCGTATCCCCGTGTGTTGGCCTGTTTTAAACGTAAGAAAATTTTACTCATAATATATTAATATGATTAATTAATACTCATATTAATATTATTATAATATAATATTATAATATTAATAATTGCAGAAAAAAATGCAGTTACAAACTCGTGTTTCAGTGTCGTTTGTTTAGATTTTCTGTTTTGGGAAAGAAACAGGTTACTCAAGGATAGGATAAAATTCTATACGAAACAATTTATCGTGATACGTCCAGAATGTGATTTTGAGTAAAGCTCACATATTGTTGTTATACAGTAAGCATTTTTAATGTGCTAATTTATTCAATTGAAAATTATAAGAAATTAGTAGATTTTTTAACAATACATTAAAATTTGATATACGATACGAATTACGAAAATAAATGTCGCATCGAATCATTATATCCTGTTTAGAGAGCGACAAATGTTATAATCATTTTACTGGCTCATAGGTGCGCTGCTGAAAGATGGACGATTCCAGGAAACGGCTGTAGATGGGGCGATTTCTATATTTTTCAGGCAGGCGCCTAATAGATACGGAGGAGCTAACTATTAAGTCAACTTCTATGTCACTTCAGCTTCTAAAATTGTATTAATTGAATATTATATTGTTTTGAGTGTCCGTATACTGAAATATAACATAAGAAAGGATTTTAGGCTACTTAGCTACTTAGCTACTCTAGAGCTACTTAGGCCTACTGTATATTTCCCCACATACTGTACTGCGCGTTATATAATTTTTCGAATTAGTAAGATATCGCAATTACGATAGCTTTAAATAAGGTAGCTTTAATTTTAATTCCAACTGAGAAAAATTAGTAAAATGATATTATATACGGAGTAAAATACTACATTGTGTTGTGAAAACTGAACCGTAGATACGAATTTCTACTGAACTAAGCGGGTTCAAATTTGGAGTTCACAAAGGATTATTAAATAAATTTACTATACCCTCATTGTAAAATTGTAAATTTAGTAAGTTAAATTAAAGTAAGTTAAAGTTAGTAAGTAAGTTAAATTTTAATTTATTGTAAATTGAGGCATGGGTAGCCTTGAATAGGCTTTCCAGGATTTGGAAGTCACCGAGAATTAATCGGAAACTTAAGGTCCGATTATTTAGAGCAGCAGTAGTTCCAGTACTCCTCTATGGGAGTCCATGCTGGGCTTTAACTGATGAGGACACCAAATCTTTGGATGGCACATTCACAAGAATGTTACGCCGGGTTCATTGTGTCAAGTACAATGCACACATCTCCAAGCAGACACTATATAACATTGGAGATGTCCCATTGGTTCCCCCAAGCGTGACACTAGAACAAAATTGCCTCCGCTTTGCAGGACATTGCTTTCGCCGTGAGGACCAGCCAGTGCATAATCTTGTACTTTGGCAGCCTCATTGAGTGAAAAAGCATGGTGGACAGCCCATGACTTTCTTGGGACGCATCTTAAAGGACATTGGCCTTGAAGATGCGGATGATCAGTAACAGTAAATAATACAGTAACAGTAAATATCTAAATATTGTTAAAAACAATTTTTGCACAATAAACAAACTTCGAGAGGGGGGCGGGGTGGGTGTTTTGCCTGTCATGCCCCCTCTACACAACATTGTTCACTCCTTGGTGGAAATAAAGGAGGAAGGAGGAGTTGAAGAATGTCCAAGGAACTTTAAAAATAATGGAATTGATTCAAGGAGAGACTCTTCAGTCAGAGTTCCTGTTCCCCGACCAGCCAGTAGTCTTCTCCTGAGGATTTAGCCAAATGGGAAAAGGCCCTAAAGGAGAATAATGCACTGGCAAAGTATACAGTAAGGTGAGAATGATAATGGCATCTTTATCCTTTTATCCTATATGGGAAGTCGAATTTGACATTAAATTATTTAACAAATTGTGTAAAACAGAATCAGGAATTGTTGAAGATTACTACCTTCGGGTAGTGGCTATCGAAAGAAGAGCCTTCGGATCGCTTCCGGCTTCAGCCGACTGTTTGCTTTGCTCGATACGTTCTCGAAACGTATTCTTTTGATTTCTTATTATTTGTTCTAGATCAGTAATTAATCATTTTTATTAATGTGTTTATATATTTTAGCATTAAAATGTTAGTAAGCTAAAATGTTAGTAAGCGAGGAGTTTTTTCTAATCTTTGTAGATTGACGAATTCTCCAACTTCTCACAATCACTATCGGCTGCGAGTTTTGCCATCTGTGCACGATGGATGGAAACACATTCGCCGAGAAATATGCAAAAACCGCTAGACATGCCATCGGGAAAATTAATCGTTCTAAGATGTATTAAAGGTTAGACAATTTTTCATATTATTTGTTACATACTGATATGGAATTGTTACAGTATAATACGCCAGTACACATATTGTTACAGTACATATAGGCTACGCCGGTACACATACAGTACATTGACGCTAATGCAAGTTGGCATATGACATTTATTTATTTATTTCTAACATTTATTGACTCATTGTGGGGCCTTCGCTCAGCACGAAAGTCTATAAGAAAGTTACTAATCTCTATTAGATAAACGGAAACCGTCATTTCCAAGATATCAATCAGTGATGCATAAACTGGTTGTAAAAAGCAGAGGTCCATTTCAGTTTAGCCTTACACGCTTTTTAACTATTTAACTTGACTTGAGTATTTAACCTGCCTTAACACGATTTATAGAAGATGGATACTTGTATCCACTACAAAACTTGTTGCGTTCGTCCTATACAACCTGGTCACCAAATATATGCCTTAAAACATTCCTTTGGCAATATTGGATAAAGTGTCAACCGTCTAATATGCTAAACCAGGTTGTTTACGAGTTATATTTAAAACTCTCGTCTTCATTACAACCCTCGTTGCACTCGTCCTGTACATCTGATCACCAAATAACTAGCATAAGACATTCCACCACCGGTGCTATCAAATTGACATATCGTCCAATATTCTGTACTAAAGCTTGCAAGTATAGTCAACATAATGCTAGTCTCTTCATTAGCTCATCCTGAAGGCCCCACGCAAATTCTAATTGGAAAATTTATAAACTTTTACCAAACAACATGTGTACTAAGTTTGATTAGATTTCATCGAGAATTAGCCGAGTTATTCACATTTCAAAACACGGACCTACAGATCTAGAGAACACTTACTTTCATGGCTCGCCCCGCATTCACGCAGTAGGATAATTTGAACATAGTATTATTGTGTTTCATTTTATGTAAAGAAAGTAAAGTAAATAACTTTATTCTGTACCCTAGGAAGAACTGCTATAGTTTGAAGCTCGTAACATAATAACCTAACAAAACACGTCCGCGGGGCCTTCGCGCAGCACGAGGCTCAGTTAGAGATACAAATTTAAATTAATTTTCAATTAAATTTCTTCTAGCTTTCTCACTGAACACTAGGCCTATGGTGTTGACGCGAAGATAGAGAAAGTGATTACAAACTATTTTGTTCAAGTTGCGCGGCGCGCTGGTGGATCTAAGCACATGTAAGTATAATTATATTATAATGCATAGACCTCAAAATTTAATTAAATATTATAATTTAATGCAATGGTGCGATTATGGGTATATAAAGAAAGATTAGTTTTGTATTAGATAAATAATAGTGGTGAGGATTTGTGTGTTAAATATTATGCATGTGGGTGGGTTGGTTTAGGTTTGAGGATTTATAACATAATTTTCTTAACTTATATCATGGAATACCGTTTCGCTGTCAACTTAATATTACGGTAATCTTAATAATGTAATCAATGAAATCTTAATTAATGTAATCTTAATTACTTTACAGTGCTAGAAAAGTTGGAGGAGCCGAGGAGTGTATCGCAATCGAAAAGATAGAAAACGAAATCGAGACTGGAATTGAGACTTTTGATTGGACTTATAAGAACTTTATACCGTAGGGCATGATTGGACTTATAAGAACTTTATACCGTAGGACATGTGCATAAAATAGGTCAACCTTTATTTATATTTATATCAAATTTTAATTGTTTGTTTCTTGCAATATCTTTTCAATTAATAATAAAATTGTAATAGATTGTCCTATTAGGTATCGGAAAGTTCTGTGTTTTTATACCTACGAGATTAGCACTACATTGGGGATTAACCAGACATTATTGTAAATTACTGTTGTTGGATATATTTATTTACTCTAAGATAATAAGATAAAAGCATTGCGTCTTGGGTTGGTGGGTTTCATTTCCATATTTTCAACGGGTGTACACATACTAACATTATTATTCACATTATGATTATAATATTAATTAATAGCGTTTTTACCCATTGTTATTCTGTAATATTATAAAACAAACCGCACCAATTTTGTTCAGGCGTAATAAGTTTTTGCATTTATAGAAATAACATTGTTTATATGGAAACTCTATGTAAGCCTATTACAAGATAATACCAACATGCATTTAATAACATTAAAATCATAATGTTTTAGTATTGATGTACTAATGTTAGAATAATAATGAGAAAATAGTGAGAAAAAAATCAGGAATGCTATGAGAATGCTATGAAATAATTCCAATATTAGCTTAATGTTTGAATAACATTAGAATGTTAAGGGTGGGAAATTTACAAACTATTCGAATTCCAATGTTAAAATAACACTGATTAATATTGGTTACCAAATACTGCCAAAAGTGCACTTGTATTGCACAGGGTCCGAGCGCTTTGCCAAAAAAATATTAAAACTGGCATTAGTTTAACATTTGAATTTTAATATTTTATTATATGAATAAAGATGTTAATAAACATTATTTTAATGTTGCTATGGTTTGCAGGGTAGGCGTATACTTCAAACTCCGTATATTAATGTTATCATAAACAATTTGAATATACTTATCTCTATATATACTACACGGCAATCTTATGTTGTGGGGCGAGCCACGAAATTTAGCGAGCTTAGCATATACCCATAGGGTAATCCACTAATACCTATACATAGCATAACCACTATTTTAAGTACTTGTGTGTCGGTCTGCCGTGTCTAATCATTGAAAGCTTACTTATCAGGAACTCTGCACATTATTGAACTAAACTTTGTATGACTGATCTATGAATAAAGTTTAGAAAGTTTACATACAGACAGACTTCTACAGTTCCCCTGTCGGCCGGCCGCTAGGAGGCTACGTGACTAAAGTACAAATGTCCTCTGTTAACATTGCTTTTAATCGTTCAAGCTGAAAATTTGACAGATACAGTATGTACTACTGTAGACCATCAACTGTGCCAAATCCGCCTGCATTTCTCTATTCTGCTGCTAGAATTCGAAATTTCTAATAGCTGCGCGAAGGTCCCACAACGTCCGTTATATGATTCAGCTTTGCAGGACATTGCTTTCGCCGTGAGGACCAACCAGTGCATAATCTTGTACTTTGGCAGCCTCATGGAGTGAATAAGCATGGTGGACAGCCCATGACTTTCTTGAGACGCATCTTAAAGGACACTGGCCTTAAAGATGCGGATGATCTAGCAAATGTCATGGGTGATAGGGAGTTGTGGCGGTGCAATTTTGTTGACAAGCCGGCACAGCATTCTTAAAAATGCAGCTGCAATGCAGCATGCCGATCCTAGTAGTAGTAGTAGTTATATGATAAGACATGAACTAAGTACAGTAAGCTATTTTTAAAAGTATAAACTACTTAATTACACCATCACCTAGAAAATAGTAAATTTATTTTATTCCGGTAGCTGCCCCCTCCCTTTTTTTTACAAATCTGATGAGATTGCATGGAATTTGAAATGGAGATAGTTTCACCTCTGTGCCGTGTGGGGGGGGGGGGGGGGGGCAGGTAACCAGAATAAAGACACTGCATTCCAGGACATGGTCTAAGCCTACTTAATTCAGAATATTGCTTTACTATTAATTGCTTGAACTGGTTTAAAACTGGACGCAATAAAAATTCACCCCTCTCCAGGGGAAACTCGACGCAAATAATAGCTGATTACTCTCAAAGATAAAACTGTAACCTGTTCTATTGTGTTTAGTTTATTGTTTTGGTTAAAATAACGTGCCACTGTAACCTGTCTATATGAAATATACTGATAAAATATACTGTTCCTTTCACTAAATTGAGAATTTAACATTGAGGCGGGATATTAATTATTAATTCGCCAAGGCGCGTTTTGCGTCCAGTTTCCCACCCTGTCTCGGTTTATTATGTACTAACAAATTATAATATCTTAATTATATACATTATACATTTATGATTAATACGTTAATATTATGTTCCAATTCAAGTTTTGGATTATACATTAACAACAACGATATTTTATATTTGTATGAATAAACTACACCCCTAGTTAGTTCATACAGTAGTTTAGTTTAAATTAACGTTTGAACTGCGGCCAAACCAACGATAATTCAACAGTATGCAACGTTTAAAAATAACGTTCATTTGTTAAAAAGTGAGCGTTGTATAACGTTACATGAACGTTAAATTGTTTGCAGGGATAGTACTGAAACATGCTAATTTTCCAACAGTCACCAATTTTACTCGCATATAGGGAGAACTTAACTCACGTACGTTGGGGACTATGAAACAGCATAAACTCATACAAACCACTGTTATTTGAACTAAGCAATTGTGAATAGTATACCCCTCCGCTTACCTCAATAAATCATGAAAACCAAGAGATCTACCGGTTATTCGCAAGTATTCTCCAACTACTGTATTAACATTACTCCATATGTTACAAATTACAACAGATTATAACAGCATAAATCAGTATAAAAATGCGGTGTTGCAGCAATATCAGACAGTCAGGACGTGTTGCAGTGAGTAGCGAGTCTGCACGTGCGGTACTGTGGTGTCAACGTGTGTAGACGTTATGCAAACGTGTCAACGTTGTAATCGATTTGCGTTCTGTATCTCTCTAGCCACTGGTGTCTCTGGGCACAGAGTCAGGAAGTGTATAAACACTCACACTGAGGGGCTGCAAGAATATTCTTGCCTCAAGTAGTCCACAAAGCTTGAATCACATCGAACGCTGTAGAACGTATGGAATCTACAAGAACTTCCAATCAGGGACCAGTATCCATGCCATCAACCCGTAACCAATGGATCCAGTAATTCAGGCTATGGGGTGACGTAGGAGGGAAAGTATACTGATTGAACGGTGACTAACAGAGAAGGGTGTAAACTTTTTTTTGGGATAGGTAGGTGGTAGCTAATCATCAATTTATTATTCCATTACTAAATTATAAAATCAGGCGAAGCACAAATTAATTAAGTAGAATAATTAAGATTGAAGCACAGGTTAACAATAAATATTTACAATAAAGAAACAGATATGTAATCAGTACATATCTGGGTCAACACCCCGAATCCCCGCCCCATCCCCAAACCCGAAGCCCCGCCACGGCCTCCTACCACCCCGGAGGAAAGTGTAAACAGAAGGGTGTAAACAAAGAGAATAGTATCCAATGGCTGGTGATTTCGTAATCTGAGCATTTGGGTTTCTGTAGCAATGTACGGGAAAGTGTTGTACTTAGAGTAAACGCTAGAGGGAGTAAGTTTACATTAGTTCATAAAGATACAAAGTTCTTAAAGAGTTTTTAAGGGTTTAGAGTAACCAGCGCATTGTGTAAAAATAGGGACACTTTGGCTGCATAAGCTTAAACACCACTCCCAGAAAATGGGACTTAAGTCTATAAAATGAAGGTCTGCGCTATCCCAAGCTCGTATGTATCGCAATACAATCAACTCATTTACGCTCTCCATGTCGTGGTTAAAAGGGCAATCCCAACTAGCGTTATAAAGTACCTCGATGTCGGGGCCAAAGGGGCAGTTTGCTTAAGTTGGCAATGCGCGCACAGGGTGGCAAAGACCAAACAGGAGAAGAAGATGTGATCGTCGTTAATACGGCAGTTGGGACAGTGAAGTTTGATACGACTATCGGTGAGGCGCTCACAAAGAACTCCAGGTTGGGTGGGAGCCTTGTGTGTGGGAAGACCACAATGCGCACAACAGACATGTTTGCGAAATAACGCATAACGGAAACCTCGAACTGTGAGCCGCTCGGTACCGCGATACCAGTCAATCAAGGCGGACTCGTTGTCGGGGGTGAGCACGACAGTGGTGGCTACTGAGGTCGCTTCTAGGTGGATTGGTTCCTCCGCTTGGTCGGGGACGTCCATAACATCAGTCTGTATTTGTCCAACCGAGAAACCAGGTTTGATAATGGGTCTCTCGATCACTGATTGATGGAGATTGGAAATACATTCGTCTCTGAATATGGCAAAGCCACCGCTGGCTAGCTCATCCACTACGGAGCGACGTAGCTCTCGCTGAGACAGTAACTTCACGCGAAACTGACTGTCAATGTTGGCAAAGGGAGTTAGGAAACGCTGAAAGCATTCGAAGTTCAGGAATTTACCAAGTTCATCGAGTTTGGCAAGTTGTGTTCCCAACTACAATGAGTGCGCTCTCAGTGTACAGCTACA
Organism: Nemertoderma westbladi; assembly: GCA_032718475.1. Lineage (NCBI taxonomy): Eukaryota > Metazoa > Xenacoelomorpha > Nemertodermatida > Nemertodermatidae > Nemertoderma > Nemertoderma westbladi. The sequence continues at coordinate 49,708 of JAUCBJ010002525.1, forward strand.
GACATCCGCAAGCCATCCTGATAACGCTTGGTTTTTTTTTCGAATAAGAGGTATATCGCTAACGAGGGGCGCAAAGGGACGCTCATGTAGCTATATACGTACAGCGCCAGGGGCGGTGAGTGATCCTTGAAAGTAATAAGGCGAATATGAATCACCATAGACCTTGGAATACGTCTCGCGATCGGTCTCTTTGAAGTTCCAACCATACTCTTGAAACACGATGTGGCCAGAGGTCAACTCTGCTATATGTATCGTTAGCGTTTCATCCATGTCCAATAAATCGTATCCTCCATACGTGAAACGCATATAACTATGTTTAGGGCAACGTTCACGGGGGTGATTAACCGGTTGGCACCATCGTGCATGGTCATCATGGTTTACTTGTTGGTTAGGGTGTGGACAGTCGTCACAGTAATACCATAATTTAAAGTCCTGACGACTTACGTGCGGAGGTCGGGAACCAGTTTTACAATACTCCTCCATGGCGTCCGTACGATCCGGCAATACGGTAGGCCTAAAGGTCTAGCCGCGGTGAGGTACATCATCTTATGGTACAAACGCTTAAGTTACGCTATTGGATCAGGGTGGATGCCTTTGGGGTAATGAGTTTGCAGATTTTGAGCTGCCGCCACGTTCAAATACGTTTCTCTGAGGAAAGTGATTGAATCCTCAAATATAGCTGCGTTGTCGCTAGCTTCCGCCTCTTTCGTTGACATGGCATCCCGAATCGCATCTTCGACGACAGTTAAAAACCATTCCGGTCTCACAACTCTACAGATACCAACTGAATCAGAATCAATAAATACAACGGTTATATTGCTAACACATATTTGTTACTCCTACCGTTCTAAGCGGCCTGGCCAATGGATGCGTTCCAATCACCTGTTTTCCCCTCCCATCATTGGCTAACCTAATTAATCTCCATCTCGCCACTCCCTGTTGCCACTGTCCCCAATTGCTAGCCCCTTTGTCCCCTGAGATGGCTTATGGCCTCTCAACTCTATACGTGGCTGACAGTGTGTGTTTCCTGAGTTGGTTATTACTTAGGTGACATTATATTAGTAATGTCACCTTCCCAACTATAATTGGTAAAAAGCCACTATGCCCATTTTCCGCTGGGGAGTGCAGGGAATTGAATCCGCTTACAATATCAACACACAATTATAATGAAAATGTATGTATTTATCATATCAAAATTATTATATTTAAACATTCAGAATTATACTGTATCGAACATTTGACATAGTATAGTACCGTAGTAAAAAAACAAAACAAGTAAAAATTCCCGATTGCTGTAATAATTACATTTACTTACAGTTTAAGGCAAAAATATAACAATAATTACATTGTGTATACTTACAGAAGGCAAATATAAAAGGACGGAAGATCTGCAATAACAAAAATACATTATCGCAATACAAAGTTTATTACTGATCAATTTTTTGTATTTAATGTTCATTTTTAAACATACTACGTAAAAAATGCAAACTATGTAAAAAATATAGTATTCAACAGAAAACTAGACGTTGCAACATCCAGGAAGTCAGCAAAGGTGACTGGGAAAAACAGGACCTGGGGGGGGGGGGGGGGGGGGATCTTGACTCAAATCATAGCTTGGCGAATTAATTTATCGTTTAATATTAAATTATCAATTAATTGAAAGGAGCAGGTTACAGTGACATGTTATTCTAACCAAATCAATGAACTCAAGTCAATAGAACAGTTTTATATTTTGGAGTAATTCAGCCCCAGTCCCACACCCCGCCCACCATCTATCTGCTGCAATTAGCTTATCATTGTTGCATGCAATATCTACTGTAGTTCTCAGTGGCGTTTAAGTTTTTTTTTTACATAGTTTGGTCCTTTGTTTTTACTTACTCGCTTGACTATTAAATATGATGATCGACTAATGCTCTTTCAAGCTTTTACTTCACCTTTTATGAGTTAATAAAAAAATTAATTATAAATTAATTACACATTATAATATACTTTGTAGTTATAAGATGGTGCAATATCCCAGTGGTTCAGTCTTTAACAAATCCGACCACAGTGATTCAGTATATATATACCAACATAACCGTCCATATATCTTCAATATCCAACAGTATCCGACGCCAGTGGTTATTCAATATCCGAACCTAATTGTCTCAGTAACCTACTCTGTGGCATCCGCCTACCTAAGATTCGGGTGGTACGGGTGATCACCCCGAGTACCGGTAGACCAAGAATTCGTTAGACACCGTGTACTTGGCGGCAAACTGACGACCCTCTGGCGTTGGATCAGAGAAAGCGATCTCCTGAGGACCCAGACAGGTCCCGTAGACAAAGTTTCTGCGGAGACAGTCGACCAGACGTGTGGCCACGCCAGTGCGTCGGTCGCAGCGCGCCACCCAGATTTGGGCTATTCCAGCCCGAGCCGGCGTCGCCACATCAGAGCAGAAGCAGGCCGAACCGGGGGACGAAACAGCAACGGCTGGTTTAGAAATAGGTGATAGTGGGGTTGCAGGGGGGAGGGGGGTTGTCGTATTATTAGTGAGGGTGAGGGGGGTTAGGGGATGCGGTGCTGAGTCCATATTACATGTGGGTGTGGCGTTTAGGTCTTGTGATAGAAGTACATGAGATTTAAAGTTTGAGCCTTGAATTAGCGAGACTTGTGTATCTTGGGTTGACTCTTGATATTGCGATCCTTGGGTTGGTTGGGTTGATTCTTCAGACTGAGATAATTGGGTTGAATTCAGCCCAATCGAAGACGGTGTGTCTGGAAGCGTTTCTAAATTGTGTTCGTAGACGATTTTTCGGTTATCGGGACCCTGTGCATTGCGACGTTGTTCAATATTGCTTCCCTTAGACGCATTGATCTCGATGTTGGAGACTGCTGTAGTTTCCGATACAGTTGTAGTTGTTCCGGATTCCGAAGTCAAGTTCAACACACGAAAACCCTGCGCAAAAATAAGTTAGAAGTTACATTTTTGTATAGAAAACCTATAATAGATTCTCACAAAGTATTTTGTGTTGCAGGTGGTAAGATCCGCAATTTAGCATCGCATATTCGCTAAACATCCATTGGTTATACATAGCCTTCCCAGACTATAATGCCAATGGGAGAGCTAGTTTAAGATAGGTTTATACATAGGTTTAAGATACACATCTAGTTTAAGATAGGTTTACATATACATAAGTTTGCATATAAAACACCATTTTCGTTAGCCAAAGTTGTATAAAAATTCCCACAATTTATCAAAAGTTATATTAAAAGCTGTATAAAAATTATTTAAAGATAAATAAAATATCGTAAAAGTTATATCAAAATTGCAAAACGTTATATAAAATTCCAAAGTGATGACTCAGAATGCTTCAGTCGTCGTCGACCTAGGTCAAGAGGGATCAACGATTTTTCACATATCAATAAACTTTAATTAGATATAAATGCATAATTAATAATGTGTAACTGTTAATAAATTTCACTAAATAAACTTAGGTACATAAAAAAAAACTTAGGTCGTAACGCTGCAAAGTGCTACTTTGCACACAATGATGTAAATAGTTATTGAGAATTTTGATAAAACTTTTGCTAACGTAAATTGTGGTTAACCCGCCGAAGACCTTTTGATTCAGGTTACACCCAGGACCGTTTGGGTCAAATTGACCCACGGTATATTATTGATAATTGATAATATTATCAATCAAAATGACCAAAAGTGAGGTTTTATCAGTGTGGAAACTCATTTGCGACTTACGGGCAAGTTACTTAGGCTATTTACATCCAATTTGGTTTCAATAACTAGCGTAGCGAGTGACACAACGAAACGAGGGTTTCTCATTTTGTTCAGATATGAACTGTACATGGAAATATTGACAACTCCACCTGAACAAGCGTGTGTATCAATATGGGTTTCATAATATTATTCACCAAAGTACTTAGACTATTTACATCAAACTGGGATTGATTAACGAGCGAAGCGAGTGACACAAAAACCGAGTCCATTTTATTTGAATAATTATTCGCATACAATGAGAAAACATTTGAGTGGCGCTGATTAAAGGCTAAACAACTGCGATAAATGATAATCTCTGATAGCACCTTACTATCACCCATCTGATATAGGCCCTACAACATTTACATATACTTGTATAGAAGTATTCTAGAGATAATATTATTTGTTTCCCAAATAAATAGTGAAGTAAATATATCATAAATATGTTACTACTAAAGCTACGGGACCTAAACACTACAGGACCTACTGCTACTGACCTAACTCAGTAACTGCCTAAAGTATACCGATTTGGACCTAATGCTACCAGGCTGTTTTGTACATTACACACAAAAGTGATTCTCAAAAATGTTTCCATTTTGCACACAACTGTTATATATTAGCCCAATTTATTAATTTATAGGCCTATAGGCTAATGACAGAATGACTACTGGTTGCCGGTAGCTGTAGGCTTAGACAGCTAGATTATATATTTACGGCTACTGTATATAGCCAGACAGCCAGATACCAGTCCCGGTAGCTTTAGGTCCTGGCAACCTGGTAATGTAGCTTTAGGTCCGGAGCATTAGGTCCATGGCATTAGGTCCTGGCAGCCTGTTAGCATTAGGGCCGAGCCATTTGGTCAGTAAGTCCAGTCTGCCTCCATAACCAGGCAGGTTAGTAAAGGAGCAGGTTATAGAGGCGAGTTGAAAGGAACCAAAACAATAAACGAGAGTTAGGAATAATTTAATGTAATGTGTTACAGGACCTAAAGTATACTGGTTTGGACCTAACGCTATATTGGCACTGACTAGGCCTAATTAGAAGACGTTCCATACAGGAAATATGGTTCATGGACGATACCAGGTTTCCATATTACACAGTACACACACACACACACGCACCGACATACAAACAGACAAACTGTACAAACAGACGAATTGACTTTTCAATGTTGATTAAGCATCGCCCTGACTTGGAAAATTGATGTGTTTACAGAATTCGACTTTGCAAAACTGTTATTTATGAGTAAAACTATAATGGGTCATTTTGACCCAAGCGGCTCTTGGCGTTGCCTAAATAATAAAAGTCAAATTAAAAAAAAAGTGTTAAAGTAAAAGTTGTGACCCGGTTACATTTGGAAAGAGTATAAAAAAGTAGGAGAATTCATGAAATATTGTAAACCCAATCATTATATTGAATTTGTACAGTGCATGTAAACTTCATTTTGGGTCAATTTGACCCAAACGGTCCTCGGCGGGTTAAACTGTAAGGCCTAGTGTGGTATATCTTACCAACAATATCCCGTTCGATACTGTATTTCACATCTGGGTTTATCCAACCCCGGCCCCACCAACTTAAGTTTGTTTATAACATAATTAATTATATATAATGCGGTTTTTAATGATTTGTTATGGTTTAACTACATAGAAGCTATTCACCTTTATTATGATTCAACATACAATGTGCTTTGGCAGCTCCATGGCGTGAATAAGCAAGGTGGACAGCCCATGACTTTCTTGAGACGCATCTTAAAGGACACTGGCTTCGAAGATGCGGATGATCTAGCACATGTCATGGGTGATAGGGAGTTGTGGTGGCGCAATTTTGTCGACAAGCCGGCACAGCATTCTTGCAAATGCAGCTGCAATGCAGCATGCCGATCCTATAGTAGTATATGATTCAATGATTCAATTGGTGGTTTTCTCCCTTTAATTTTAATTTTTTAATCTGTGTTTTTCCGATTTAAATTTTAATATTAATTTGTGAAATAAATAAATAAAAAATAATAATGTACAATATTTTGTAATTTTGTGAATTTCTCAATTGATGACCGGGGGTGGGGAGGGAGGGGGGGGGGGGGGGGGGGGGGAGTGTAGCCCATGTGAAGTTTCACAGGATTCCATTTCCAAAAAAATAAAATGCACATGATGTGAAGAAAGGAAAGGGATTTGGCCTACTTACTGTAGATGGTTGAGTTGATATTATTCCATAAAATTACCTATATCATTTGATACCGGTATATTTCAAAGATCCCCGTTTATTTATGTAAACCTCCCGGGCTGCGCTCGGCACATATACACTTCTATGTATCGCTACAAATATTGAAGGGAATGCGAGTATGACCGCCGCGGTGATGAAAAATTGAAAAATTGTCCGTCAATCATCCTGAAAAGCTTCAAATTCAGACACCTTCGTGGAGAATCCGCGTAGGACTAAATACTTGAGCCTTTGCGTAGCAGTGCAATTAGTGGACTAGATTCTTCGCCCCATGGCGGCCAACAGAGGAACCATAGAATGAACTCCGTTTGTATGTAGAATTTCTAAACTTTTGATAGACCTTTATGTGTACCAGTGTGCAGTGTATCAAGTTTAGTTCCATGTTATCAATGACGACAGATGGTCCACAAATTATACCGCTACACAGAGCAGAATAGACTGACCTATACTCCGTGGCTCGCCCCACAAGTAATTAACTGACAACTAACTTGTATTTAGGGTAAATCTTTTCGACCTACGCGTAGGCCTACGCGTAGCTACGCGTAGCTACGCGTAGTTTGTAACTTCCATTCCTGTCATTTACCGGTAGGGCCAGACTTACTGCCTTTTTAACAACTACGCGTAGGTGTTTTAAAACTACGCGTAGTTATTTTGGAACTACCGTAGGTATTTTGGACTACGCGTAGTTATTGTTAAAACTCTGAAACTGGTGATATATGACCCAATGTTGCGAACTACGCGTAGCTACGCGTAGCTACGCGTAGGGCCTACGCGTAGGTCGAAAAGATTTACCCTGTATTTATTTTGATAACTACCTCTGTACTGCAGTACTGGTACCGGTACCTCAGAATTACTAGAGCCTACCTCAGTCAGTCAGTCTGTACCTACTGACCTACAACTACAACCTAAGCCTGTAAGCTGAACAACAGCTCAGACACCGGTACCGGTAGTTTCTCGCACCAAAAACGGTAAATCCCAACAATATGACAGTAGAGTGTGGAGAATGCAAATGGTTTAACAACGAGAAGGGTTTCGGATTTATAACCCCTGACGACGGTAGCCCTGATATATTCGTTCACCAAACCCAAATCTATTCTCAAGGATTCCGCTCATTATGTGAAGGAGAAAAAGTTGAGTTCGTTCGAGCGATGGACGAGAGAAACAACAAGGAGAAAGCGACCAATGTAACCGGGCCAAACGGGGACTACGTGAAGGGACAACCGAGGGATGGAGGGGGGCGTGGGGGTGGGGACAGGTACGGAGGCGGAGGGGGAGGGAGCCGGTACGGGGGTGGAGGTGGGGGGTACGGGGGTGGTGGAGGGGGGTATGGGGGTGGCGGCTACGGGGGTGGGGACCGGTACGGCGGTGGTGATAGATACGGGGGCGGCGGAGGAGGGGGGCGTTACGGTGGGGGAGGGGGTTACGGGGGAGGAGGAGGAGGGGGATATGGCGGAGGTGGCGGAGGCTACTACTGAGTTACAACCCGTCGCGCAAACTCTCAAAGGATGAACCTTCCCACAGTCTTAAGTACGTAATGTCTTCATTTCTCCTCCTATATCTAGTTCCTACCTGTAGGCTTCCCAACCCAACGCAGAACCACACGTTACCATGCGGACTGGGAATATCAAAGTTGTGTAGGAACTAGTAAATATTTTATCAGGGCAATTATTCGTATACAATTCATTGTTTCTTACTGTTTTACCATTATTTCGTTACCGGTACAACGAGCCTGGATGTGGAGTAAAAGATATCTGCTCGCACGATCTACCATTATCCAGGTATAGTTACGAGCTTTTCCACATGAACTCGCTTTGAAACTGGACTAGTTTTACTATCTATGTAACATGATTTAAGTTATTGCTTAAAGATAAACTATCATGCAGTTTTAATTGTATATATATATAGTAACCAGTTTATGCAGTGAATCGCCAGTAATAATTAATTGTAGATCGGTTAATGCACTCTTACATTCTAAATTATAGAAGTAAGTGGAATCATTTCATCTTAATAAGTCCAGCTTCATATCATTGTTCGTTTTGTTAGTTCTGGTTCTGAATTTATTTAAGTAAAAGTTGTCTCTAGTTGTTTTGTTTTATAGTGAAGTTGAAGGTCTATAGATGTTCTTTACGGAAATATATTATTATATCTGTTAGTGGGATGAAAATAATAATGATTGTTTATTATATACCTGGGGGTCAATCTCTCACATTACCGGTACCTTCCTGAAATAGTTTAATATATAGTTAAATTTATTGAACCACCCACAACATTTCTGTCTACTGCTGATGGTGACACAGATCCAGTCGAAGTCTTATAGGGAGTCCTTCAGGGTGACACACTTGCACCATTCTTATTCATAATTGTGGTTGATTATGTTCTACGGACGCATGTCCTTAGTGATGGTATGGTAACACCCCCTCCTACACGCACAAGAAGTAGAGGAAATCCAGCAAAGTACCGTACTGATCTAGACTTTGCCGATGACTTAAGTGTACTGTCAGAATCACTAGAGTGAGCCCAAAGGCTCCTCTGCTCATTTGAGCAGGTTGCGTCTAGTGTTGGTCTTTTGTAAACTCCAAGAAGACCAAAATCATGACAGTGAACCTAGACAGCCCTCAAGAAATAAGTAGGGGCATAGCTCTGGGGACGGCTTTCTTGATCACTTGGATGACTTCTGCTACTTGGGATCATGGATCAGAAAGTCAGATGAAGGCATTCGGATATGTAAGGGGAGAAGGCATAGGTAGCGTGAAATAGTCTGTCCAGGATTTGGAAATCCCATAGAATAAAACGTAACCTTAAGGTTCGATTATTTATGTGTAGTAGCAGTACTCTTAACAATGGGTTGCCTTAACTTAAGACCCAAATAGAATTAGTGAAGTAAATTTTAATAGCTGACTAACGTGTTCATCGAATTATCCTTAAAATAATATGATATCATTAGTTATGTTTATAGGTTTTGAAAGAACAATTTTTTGACGAAAATCCCATCGTAAGGCCATCCCTGATATATAGCCCATATGATATATTATTAGGTATATATTTTTTCCATTTTTTTTTTGGGTATATTGATCAGTTATTACAGTTCAGAAGTATTGAACTGTCAGATACGATATATTATTAGGTATATATTTTTTATTTTTTTGGGGTATATTGATCAGTTATTACAGTTCAGAAGTATTGAACTGTCAGATATTAATAGGTATATATTTTTTTATTGAAAATATTGAACTTCTAGGTTGGAGTCCCATTGTGATTAATCAGGTAATAAGTGCCAGTTTAATCAAATCAAGGTGAGAAATCCGTGTCTATAATATGTACTTGCAAAATTCATTTATATTATTTGCTTATGTGGGTATTTTTTTTGCTGTACGTATATTAGAAGGTATTATAATATTTAATGCTCTTCTCGGGTCTACCGGTGCCGGGTATTTAACGTACGACATCAGGCATTTGGGAATTCTACCAAATACTTACCAATCTCCATTTATTAGCTAAATAACTTGTGTTTTAGAACTAGTAAATATTAAGCTTCTACTCCCCGGGGTTACAGTAGTTCCGATATCCGACACACCTAGCCATCCTGCCCCCCCTGCTCTGTCTCTAATGACCCGATCCTGTGACCTTTGCTACGTGTCTCCGAGTGATCCCTTCAACTCATTTTCTTGCGATATATGTGGGCTTGACTACCACTACCAGTGCGGGACATGTCTAAACCGCGTAGACTTTTTACAACGGTGTATCAGCGCTGCCCTTCTATTGATTTTTACTGTATATATTGTTCCAAAGAGATCTTCCCTTTTTTTGATGTTCCAAACGATGACGACGATATTTTTCAAAATGATGATAATTTTGTAAGCGCCCCAACCTCGGACCCCCTTATGTTTGACAATGTAGACCCTCATTCCAATCTTGTAGATTATAGTGTGCCCGGAGGATACTATGACCAGAGTTTGTTTAATAGTAAATTCAAAAATGTCTCCAATTCTAATCCATCTCTATTTCACATAAATTGCCGCAGCCTTCAGCGTAATTTATCTAGTGTAACGGACTATCTCTCTGGACTTAATAATAAATTTGACTTCTTGGCCTTCACGGAAACCTTCTCAAAAAATGATAATCGGCTGGACCTTTTAAATATATCTGGCTATAATAAACCATATTTTGACCATAGAACTGATTGTCGGAGAGCGAGTGGAGGCGCGGCAATCTATGTTCGCGAAGGTTTATATAGTTCCGTTCGTGACGACCCCAAATTAAAAAATACTGAGAATATTTGGATTGAAGTAAAAACAAAGAATACAAATAAACCATTAATTATTGGGTGCGCATTTACCGTCCCGATGAATTTAAATACGATGATTTTGTTTCAGAGTTTGACGCTACATTAAATAAGTTATTTGGGAAATGTCGTGATGTTATTATATGTGGGGATTTTAACGTTGATCTTTTAAAAAAAAATAAACACAGTGACGCGTATAATAATTTAATTAATTCACATGGCTTTAAACAAATAATTACTGAGCCAACCCGCATTTATAAAAATTCTCGTACCTTAATAGACCATATCATTACCAATATAAATAATATGGTATTACACAGTGGTAACTTTTTGGCGGAACTCGGTACGGCCGACCATCTCGCTATCTTTACGATCCTTGATGACATCGGTGACTATTTTAATGCAGAAAAATGTACTACATTCGATTGGACGAAATTTGATGTCAACATATTTAAAAGCGATCTGGATAACGAAATAAACTGGCCGTACCGATCGCAAAATATTTCCAATGCAAACAATTTTGATGCTTTTTATAAATATTTTGAAGACATTTGTTTGAAAAACTTACCAACTCGCGAAATAACCAGGAAAAAATCAGATCCTCGTAAACCATGGATATCAAATGCCTTACTCCGCTGTATAAAAGTAAAAAACAAACTATACGTCAAGTATATTAAAAGACCTTCGCCATTAAACAGTATAATATATAAGCGTTACAGAAACAAACTTTCACAGGTTCTCCGTAACGCTGAAAAACTATATTATGAAAATGAATTTAATAAATGCGGGTCGGATATGAAGAAAACTTGGAAAATTATTAACCGTGTCATATCAAAAAGAAATAAATTATCATCTAAAATTAGGCCTGAAATTGGCACTGACCTATTAACGGATTCATATGATATTGCAGAATGTTCTAACAAATTTTTTTCAAGCGTTGGCCCCAAAATAGACAGTACAATCCCATTTTCAACTAGATGTCCCATCTCATTTATGAAAACCCGCTCAACTTATAAATCCTTTTCCCTTGTAGAGACATCACCCGTTGAAATCCAATATCATAATTTACACTTAAATGAGGATACAGCTTATAATGACCGCTTCCCTTGCCGCTTATTAAGATTAGGATCTGAAATCCTAGCCAGCCATTTATCCGTGTTAATAAATGAGAACTTTAGAATGGGTCAATTCCCTGATATACTGAAAATAGCAAAAATCACCCCTGTATTCAAAAGCGGTGACCCCCTGGATACTTCTAACTACCGCCCTATATCAGTACTTCCCATGCTAAGTAAAATTAACGAAAAAATTATTTACGACCAGTTAGCTAATTACCTGCAAAAATTTGACCTCCTATGCACCCACCAATACGGATTCCGGAAAAAAAGATCCCCATTTCAAGCTATTTTAGCAATGACGGAAAAAATTCGAGATATTAGACACCCAGTCAAATGGATGTATAATATATATGGATATAAAAAAGGCATATGACACAGTAAACCACTCGATCCTTGTAAAAAAGCTTGAACACTACGGAATTCGCGGATTCCAAATACAACTTTTCAAAAATTATTTCCAAAATCGACTTCAATTTACCAAAATTAATAACTCAATTTCAACCTTTCAAAAAATCACATGCGGGATATCACAGGGTTCAATCTTAGCTTCCATTTTCTTTTTACTATATATTAACGACATACCAAATGCTTCTAAATTATACACAGTACTTTTCGCGGACGACTCAAGTTTTCTTTGTAAAAACAATGACGCGACTTCCCTAGTGACGACCATGAAGTCAGAACTAAGTAATATACAAGACTGGCTAATTTCCAATAGATTATTAATAAATACAAAAAAAAAACGAATTTATGGTAGCGTCAAACAAACCAGAAAGATCCCAATTTCAAAACTCTTTAAAAATTAACAATAAATATTTAACAATGTCACCGTCGGTTAAGTACCTAGGAATTCAAATTGATCAAAAGTTATCCTGGAACACTCATATAACATATGTTTTATCAAAGTTATCTAAAACAGCTGGTATTTTTTATAAGTTGCGACACTATTTTGGTCTACGTATCCTAAAACTTCTTTATTTTTCGCTCGTGCACCCGTATATAAACTATGGACTTATTATTTGGGGGAATGCTGGCTCCTCTCTGATAAAAAAGGTAAGACAAAAAATTAATAAAATCTTAAGATGCATTACCTTTTCTGACCGTCTTGCGCACTCCTTTCCGTTATATCAAAGTTTAAAAATATTACCCGTTCAACATTTGCACTCACTTCAAGTAGCAGCCTTTATGCATAGTGTATTCTACAAATGAGAAAACTGAATTATCAAATCAATTTTAATTGGTAGGTGATGTTCATCGTTATGGTACAAGATCAAAATCACAAAATTTATTCTTTATTCCTCGTGCTAATTTAGTCGTTGGGCAGCGATCTATCTCTTTTGTCGGACCATCTCTTTGGAACAACAATATCACCTAAACTGAGAGAAATCAAAAGTAGGAAAATGTTTATAAAAAATATGAAATTAAAACTAATGTCATCGGAGAGCAGCGATCTATAAAAATAAATAAAAAGTAAAAATAACAATTTTTTTTAACATTTATAACAGAGGGATCGTAAGGAGGTCTACGTAGCAACAACGGTGTGTGGGAGGGGGTCGATTGACCAATGATAGGGGAACTGGGTGCACTGGTGGGTTGGGTGTTGGGATCCTACATGTATGTAACCCCTGTAGTTGCTTGCACATTAACGTAAGATGTATCTACCCAATTTATGTAATATATATTCCGGTACCTAACAGGATACTGCGCTAACTAGCACTATGCTACTTGCACTTATTAATTTGATAATCTTTGAAAGACACGTTAATAAGTGTCAAAGTAAAAATATGCATCTGCTAATTTTAAAACATTTGCTGAATTTCCCGAGAACCTGTAGCTTAGGTTAGAATCCCTTGAAGTCAGTGAGATTCACTTAAATTTCCAGTTTTCGTGTCCCACTCTGTTCTTGGTTGTTGCACCATTGGTTCCATGTCGTGGGTAATACATTATACAGTATTTATTACCGATTACTGGTACTGGGGCCTGGTCGACGCAATCAAAATTCATCCCTCGCCAGGGAAAATCTACGCAAATAACATGTGATTACTGCCAAAAATCTATTGAGTTTAATTTATTGTTTTGGTTAGATTAACTTGCCACTGTAGGTTGCTACTTTCCAAATTGAAAAATTAACATTGAGACGAGATATTCATTCAACGAGATGGGAATTTACTTCATAAATTGTCTAGTATAGTTTGTGTAAATGTACCTGGGTTATATTTTCACAGACACAGAATCCATTGATCCGTTTATCGGGCGCCACATGCAGGAAGACTGCAGTGTCCTTCTTCCATTTGGGTACTCGGTTGATACCGTGGTCTGCAGTGCCTAACTCGGCAGACACGATCTGTCGGATTTGGTCCAGTTTGTAGAGGTAGCGAGTCGGGGCTGAGGAGGGGATTATGCGAACTATCCGCGAGCCGGAGTCGTCTTGTTGGCAAATAAGTGCGCGTTTCCAATCCTACGGGAAATAAAACATGGGTAAAGTAAGTGGAAGGCACCGCATTTTAGGTCCGCGTAGCGAGACCTCTAGTATTCACTCCGTTGATGTATTATATATTTCGCTGTATCTTATGTATATAAATATATATACTTTTAAAAAATTAAGGTTCCCAGCTGGACTGGGTTCCATGCTGAATGAATGAATGGAATATTGTTGTTAATTTCTCGGATAATGATTGATATGGCCCCAGTGGCTCAGTTGGCAGAGCGTGGGACTTGGAATCTCTAGGTACCGAGTTCAATCCCCCATTCCGGTGAATGTAGCGAGATTCAACTATTCTGACAGAGTGGATGAGTTTTAGGAGACTTGGCAAGTTTTTAAGAATGCGTTTAAGGCGGAAGGCGGGAGAGAAACTGCAGAGACTCAAAGAGACTTCAAAGAGACAACACCAAACTGTTAAAAGGGTAAAGGAAAAAGAGTTGAAACTAACAGGTTCGGGGTGAACTACTGAAATAAAGGAGGTAATTGAAATATAATAACATATTGGTTCACTGAAT
>JAUCBJ010002527.1:0-37208 GCA_032718475.1 Nemertoderma westbladi
TAACAGTAGCGTAATTCGCAAATAAATCTGTTAAACTTTTTGACCATCTGTAATTCTAGTCGATTAAGATATCGTGGCACCCACCGATATACTTGAAAGACAAATTCTAGAATCAGTGGTTAACGTCCCCAGACAAGTTCTGGAATAAATCGGTGCCCATCCTAAATATTAATTTAATATTTATTAAAATCTGTAAAATTCAGATCCGTTAACAATTCTAGTCGATTAAGATATCGTAGCCCTTACCGATACTCTTAAAAGACAAATTTCATAGAATTAAGGATCCTATGTCCCCAGACCTGCTCTGGAATCAAATTGTGTCAATTTTAACATCAAATAATAAAATTCACGGGAATAAATTAAATTCATATTCAAATGAATTTCATAAATTGTCATTTTGTGCAATTTATAACATTCCCAAAATTCCAGTAATTAATAGATCATGGGAGCGGAGATTCATATTGAGTGTACTAGAGTGCGAGAATCTCCAATATATAGTCAATAACCGATAAATTTTATAAAATCATGCATAAAGAGGATATTGACAATTAAAGAATTACTATTAAATAACATCCCAGATCTGTATGCATGAGAATTACCCTAATTCTACCGCTAGTTTTCCATAATGTCACCATGGCAACACCCACGCTAGAATTAGAAGCAAGTTAAAGGAACAATAAAAGGCTTGCCCCATTGCGTAGCATAAGAGTATATATAGCGCACTATTAGTATCCAAGGATACATAGTAATAACGTGACATTCTGGAAGACACTGACTAACGGACAAATGGCATGCATGTGTGCAGTAAGCAATGATTGTATGGAATTTGTGCATTTATAGGTGAATGTTACTACTAAAGTGTGTTTACAGTAGCTAATCGCAATTGTAAAATAGCCCTAACTCTACCGAGATAACCTCAAGTGGATTCAAGCCTTTGGGACGGACAGTGGTGGGACTTGTGCCGGTTATCGTTGTCGTGCTGTTGCTACATGTTGGCGTAGACACTGCGACAGCGGTACATCGGCGCTGAGAAACCCACTGTCCGGGGGCAAAAGCCTAGTAGGCAGCGACGCCCGCTTGCCTAAAATATTAACTTATATTGATATTAATAAACTCAGATAGCAGATATGACGGAATTGATAGAAGATGACCTTGGTATTAGAGAGTGATATACTCTACCTTTACAAGCGTTTGTGGATAGCTTGATACGCGGTGAAGCCGATCCGACTATTACGGAGGACGATGGTCGTTATATCGAACCGCCGATGTCCCAAGAGCAACTTACGCGTGAATTGGACTATTGAAAATTAACCGCTCGCTATACGCATCGTAATGGTACGTATATGGACTTCTTAACTACCGGCCATCCTATCGATTTACATGATACGGACGATGTAGACACCGAAAGGGAAATGGTTCTATTTAAATATCATACCCAGCGGCGTCGTAACGATAAACCGAGAATAGATCACGAAAATTCTATTCGTAACAGACTGGGAAGACGAACCAATATGTCTAGAATCTGAGGAGATTCAGCCTATCGCGCTCGGAACAGCGACAACGATTACATCCTAGAATGGTATCAAAGTCCACAGTGTCTCACTGCGTACGATTATCGCCATGCCAACTATGTTTCTCGGCAACGTTGTCGGTTATGCGCATCGAGAGACCATGTTACGCCCATGGACACAAACGTCCGCTGTTCCTATTTCCACGAACAACCGGCGATGGAAATTTATTGCGCGTATTGCAGATTTAATAATTTGCACATTTTTGCGGTTTGCCCTCAATTTATGACTCAATGTCACCATTGTCAACTAAAGGGACATGCCAGTTTCGATTGCCCTTTTAATCACGATTTGGAAAGCGTAGATGAAATGATCACACTACGTTACATCAGAGCTTGGGAAGCGAACACTGATTTATATTGTGATTCGCGCCATCGCTATTATCCCGGACGCGCTTACGAAGGAGTTTATGCGTTACATCCTTATCTATTCGCTTCGGTTGAACAGAAATCACGCATATCAAGTTACGAGCTACTGAAGCGCGTCGGAGAATGTATTTCAACCAAATTCGTACGCAAATTTCTCAGGAGTGTTAATCCTAGCGACCTTCATTCCTATAACTTAATCAATCATATCCGTCAGGATCCGGACTATGGAGAATTGTTTGTTAACTCACACCCTGAGTTACAGGAAGTATATCGACGGCCTTACGAATACCGAGCCCGCGAACGCGAGTTGGAAAGAACCATTAAACCAAGGAAGTTTCTAACTGCCTATGGTCCACCCACGGCCCTCGTTCAGACCACTCGTAAAGGACCCGTAAGAGCGGCTGTCTTGAAACGAGCTCTCAAAGCCGTTAGACCCCTCTCCCCGGACGTTGATGTCAATCAACCCGGTACTTCGACCGGCGGATATACCGATCGCAATCCCATACCTTCTGATGCAATCATATTGCACCCTTCACCCAGGAGTTATAGCCCTCCTCGTAAAGTGGCTCGCCCCAAAGAGAAAAGGACTCTTGCTAGCTTTAAAAAACTGCGTAAACGCCGTCCGCGCAAGAAAGTCTAACTGTTTAGAGTATTTTTATATTTTAGAAACTGTGATTTTGTATATTTTATAGACTTAAATCCCATTTTCTGGGAGCGGTGTAAAAGCTTTTGTGGGATAACTGATACGTTTGCCTTTGCTGGCCAGTTCCCCCCCAGTCGCTAGAATACTCTCAAAGGGATTTATAACTAAAATAGTGCAAGCTACCAGCTTATTGGCTGATGTGCTGTACGGAGATATCTGGGCTCAGTTTAATCGGCCAACTAGCTTAGAGAGGTTGCCTTAGCCTTGCTGTTCGTGTCGGCCAATAGAATTTGCGTAGGCGTTGATTTCGACCTATCCCAGCGCTACTGAACTGAATTTCCTATCTCTATGCTCATCCTCTGTGTTGAACGGGGCTTCGTGGAATAAGAGTTTTTGGTATACTCGTATAGTGGTAGTAGTCATATGATTTTATATGATTCTGTTGTTGTGTTCCCATTTTCGCCATAACACCGGCTTTTTGGGAAGAACTCTAGTAAAACTGCTTAAATTATCGAAAGTATAAACTGTTACCGAATCCTCACTAACGCATCTTAACATACTCACTTAATTTAACTGCATTAATCATATTGTTTGTACTGTTATTTTACTGTCAGTTATTAATTGTACCTATTTGTTGATGGAAATATTGCTCTTTGGATAATACGGATAAATCACCCAAATTTCCCAATTTTCTTGATACACTACAGGTTAGAGAGACCGGCTATACATAACAATTGCGATTTATATTAATGTGGTGTGTATTGAATCTAATGTTATTTAGCAGACCCTATATGAGTCAATTGCTACTCTCTTTATGTGTGATCAAATATACTGACGGTCGGCAGAATAGTGTGCATGATTGTGATTGGTAACAAAGTATTTCCTAAAGAATACGCTTTATACTTTAATCATAAGCAGTATCGTTGCGTTTAGTATAAGTCCTAGTTCTGTTTAAATAGATAGAGCGCCACGTCCTAAAGGAACTGTTAATATTTCCCGAAAGCCAATAATATCTGTCAGAAATTAATTATTAACGATCTATCGAATAATACAGTAAGTTTACACTGCAACCTTACACTGCAATAATAAAATTTAAGCATCCGAATTCAGCCTCCCGGGTGTAGATCCATCGGGTGAATGATCGCGCATGGGCTGACTTCGGTTAATGTTTTGTGTATTAGCATAAAATATTGTCGTATGCTAAAGGTGTTTTTATTAACTAAAAGACATATAAATTTTGGCAGGTTAAACTGCTAAAGGTCTTCAAAAGCGCGAACACCCTCCATTAGAATGAATAGCTACCGTAGCAGCGCATGCAATCACAAACAGTCTGACAGGCTAAAGAAATCCCGTGGGATTATCACATCTTAAATCACATAGGAATTAATAATCAAAAGTAGAAATCATAATTCAAGGTTGTAATTTGCAGTAATCGGTTGAGAAAAACAGAAAGATAGACGAAAGATTAACAATTAACCAGAACCAAAACTACAATACTGCCACTGGTACTAGATTGAGAGATTAAGATGCACATACCGGAAATACAGCCAATTTATAGGTGATGCAACAGGGATGACGCAATATTCCTCTCATTGGTTCCCCAATCCGCCCCACCATCAGACCAACCTGGAACAGCTGGGCCAATAAGGAAGCCGGATTGTGAACCTCAGGGCTCCCAAATCGCAAATTATTACCATATATGGTAATGGATCATGTCCCTGGCTGCTGAATGGTTAGGATTGCGTCCCTGGATGCTGGCCCTATCGAGGCTAATAACAGCAAGCTTATATCCAGGGTCCAACAGGAAACTTGCTACCCTGGAACTATCTACTTATATCCTATTACAAAACTACATAGGTAGGGCTACATACTATACAAAATGGATGAGTTCAAAATATATGGGCGTTTTATTTTCCTTATCTAAATGTCATTGCGCATTATTATGGCTTATCTAAATAATTATACTGTATAACGGCTAATATATTTATACTGCATAACGGCTAATATATTATACTGTATAACGGCTAATATATTATACTGTATAACACGGACTAACGTAAGTACAGCGCCATATACCGTAACAGGTCTGTCGTCGGTTCCCGTCGCAAATCCCTGGCACAAGCAGCAGACTTTCCGATGTCCTTTTCAGGCTCGTAATGACTGCTGTTGACCAGAGACCGCTAAGGGCAGTCCTCATCAAACCCTTCCTCTGTAAGTCGGTCGACCCTTTCGCGTGTCCGTCCCACCCCTCACGAACCCCGAAGGGAACGATCATCGAGAACCAGTACGGCTTGGCTACAGGGTCTGTCGTCGTTTCCCGTCGCAAATCCCTGACACAAGCAGCAGACTTTCCGATGTCCTTTTCAGGCTCGTAATAACTGCTGTTGGCCAGGGACCACTAAGGGCAGTCCTTGTCCTTTAGACCTAGCGAGTTACCAAATCCACCTCTACAGGCAGCAGGAAGTTGGCTAGGCCTAATAGTAATCAGGTAAACCTGAGTACTGCTTAACTTTTTCTTCCCCCCCCCCTGGCCCTTATATACATGAAATGAGTCCCGTACCCCGTAAGTCGCCCCAATATTCGCCCATAAATCGCCCCCAGTTCATTGAGTGTGCCCAAAACCCATGTTCCCGCGCCCAGTAGTGATATCGGAATAATCATTTTAAATAAATCCAAAAAATATTCAACTCGCGTTATTTAAATTTGAAATACCGCGATCAGTGAGGCATAGTCTGTGCCTCAGTGAGGCATAGTCTGAGCCTCAGTGAGGCATAGTCTGTGACTCACTTCCTCAGTGAGGCATAGTCTGGGCTCAGTGAGGCATAGTCTGTGCCTCAGTGAGGCATAGTCTGTGCCTCAGTGAGGCATAGTCTGTGCCTCAGTGAGGCATAGTCTGTGCCTCAGTGCCTCAGTGAGGCATAGTCTGTGCCTCAGTGAGGCATAGTCTGTGCCTCAGTGAGGCATAGTCTGTGCCTCAGTGAGGCATAGTCTGTGCCTCAGTGAGGCATAGTCTGAGCCTCAGTGAGGCATATTCTGTGCCTTAGACCTAAAACTCGAGACTTTAGGAGTGCCTCAGGTCTTAAATCGGAGTCTTTAGCAGCAGACTGGAGAACTGCGGACAGATCAACCTCCTCGGTAAAGTATAGCCTATGTCATAGTAGATATCTACCAAGTTTCAGCCTAAATGGATTAAAAACAATCAAATGAGATCAGGTTTTCACTTTGAGACATTTAGCCCTCTAGCGGCAGACTGGGGAACTTTAGACTACTCTACGACTCCGTAAAAGATATAGCCTATGATATAGTAGATGCCTTCCGAGTTTAAACCTAAGGGGATTGTAAATAGCAAAGTTAGAGAAGATGTTAATTTTCAGATAATACGCCCTCTAGCGGCAGACTATAGAACTGCAGATGGCTGGATATAGGTAAGAGTAATTAGTAATCAGAGGTGTCACGAGAGGGGCGGGGCGCTTGGATACAACTAATAATAAGAACCTGCTGCTTGGTTAATGCTAATTGGGGGTCAAAGGTCAACGATAAAGCTGTCTGGATACTGTATACTGATAGGATACTGATGGTCTGGATACTGATAGGACCTGTAAACCCTAGGGCTAAATATAACGAGATGAAAGTCAATGAGGTAATTTAGAAAGTAATACATAAAACTAATTATTGGTAAATCTAAAAATAGAAATCAATTATTTGATTTAAAATTAAATAGAAATTATTAAGTACAAATAAATAAAAGAGCTGAGGTGTCACTTATGACACCCTCTTGGGCCTCTAGGCGACAGTTAGACAACACTGATAACCCATTGTGTGTCAAGGCGCTGCTAATCAGTCTAATTAATTAAGATACTCAATTAAACCCTATTTAGGAGTCATAAAACACCTATTAGGGTTTAATTGTACTAATTAATTGATGACACCTATCAATTAGATAGAGAGTCTGGCTCCAATGACACCCATAGTGTGACAATTGGGTGTCATATGACACCCAATGGGTGTCAGTTGGGTCTAACTGTCACCGATCCGCCTAAACCTCTACTTCTATTGTATACTTGACACATTGAACCCGACGCAGTTAGAGCCCAGCATGGACTCCCATAGAGGAGTACAATGCATGCAATGTACAATGTACGTGCAATGCATATCAATGTGCAGGTGCAATGCATATCAATGTGCAGGTGCAATGCATATCAATCTGCAGGTGCAATGCATATCAATGTGCAGGTGCAATGCATATCAATGTGCAGGTGCAATGCATATCAATCTGCAGGTGCAATGCATATCAATGTGCAGGTGCAATGCATATCAATGTGCAGGTGCAATGCATATCAATCTGCAGGTGCATTGCATATTAATTGTGCAGGTGCAATGCATATCAATGTGCAGGTGCAATGCATATCAATCTGCAGGTGCAATGCATATCAATGTGCAGGTGCAATGCATATCAATGTGCAGGTGCAATGCATATCAATCTGCAGGTGCAATGCATATTAATTGTGCAGGTGCAATGCATATCAATGTGCAGGTGCAATGCATATCAATGTGCAGGTGCAATGCATATTAATTGTGCAGGTGCAATCCATATTAATTGTGCGTGCAATGCATATTAATTGTGCAGGTGCAATGCATATCAATGTACAGGTGTAATGCATATCAATGTGCAGGTGCAATGCATATTAATTGTCCAGGTGCAATCCATATTAATTGTGCAGGTGCAATGCATATTAATTGTGCCGGTGCAATGCATATCAATGTGCAAGTACAATGCATTTCAATGTGCAGGTGCATTACATATTAATTGTGCAGGTGCAATACATATTAATTGTGCAGGTGCAATCCATATTAATTGTGCAGGTGCAATGCATATTAATTGTGCCGGTGCAATGCATATCAATGTGCAGGTGCAATGCATATTAATGTGCAGGTGCAATGCATATTAATTGTGCAGGTGCAATGCTTATCAATGTGCAGGTGCAATGCATATCAATGTGCAGGTGCAATGCATATCAATGTGCAGGTGCAATGCATATCAGTGTGCAGGTGCAATGCATTTCAATGTGCTGGTGCAATGCATATCAATGTGCAGGTGCAATGCATATCAGTGTGCAGGTGCAATGCATTTCAATGTGCTGGTGCAATGCATATTAATTGTGCAGGTGAAATGCATATCAATTTGCAGGTGAAATGCATATCAATGTGCAGGTGCAATGCATATCAATGTGCAGGTGCAATGCTTATCAATGTGCAGGTGCAATGCATTTCAATGTGCAGGTGCAATACATATTAATTGTGCAGGTGCAATCCATAATAATTGTGCAGGTGCAATGCATATTAATTGTGCCGGTGCAATGCATATCAATGTGCAGGTGCAATGCATATTAATGTGCAGGTGCAATGCATATTAATTGTGCAGGTGCAATGCTTATCAATGTGCAGGTGCAATGCATATCAATGTGCAGGTGAAATGCATATCAATGTGCAGGTGCAATGTTAGAATATCATAAACTGTTAGTCTGCCGGACTCGGTTTCTTACATTTTGAGAGAGATATAAGGTGGAGGGAAATTCAAACTTACTTTTAGTTAGAGGTAGCACTGTGTGACATACCGGCACCGCTGCACTGCAGCAATACTGCAATAGGTCTAGTGCATTTATTAACAGGCCTAAATCGTGTATACATTATACAATGATATGTTAGAATATCCTATCTTAACATGGCGCAGTGTGTACTCCAACCTACACTGGAGTAAAATAATTCCCAGTGGCAGAATATAACCGAATACAGGAATATAGATCCCTAATCCATCCATCTTATCCGGAATTTTGAAAATAACTTGCCCTTACAATGGGAGAGAAACCAGATAATTATTTGGACTTAAATGAAGAGGATCTACCACAACTCGATATACAAGATCTTCGACATTACTGTACCCAGGCTGGCATAAACTTTACAAGTAAAACAGCTGCTAAAACTCTTCAGAAGAAGTTATCCGGAGCATTAAACTTTGAGGATGGAAAGGGCGAAACTGCCTCATGGGACACGTTTGCTAAAATTTTAGCAGATGAACGGCGGGCTGCTGAGGATCGTTCCGCTAGAGAGCGTGCCGCCGCCGAATTACAACGAGCCGAGGATCGCGCCGTCACAGCCGCGGAGCTACGGCTTGTAATAGAACGTGCTGACGAGGACAGACGTGTCGCCGCTGCGCAGTTCGCTCAATTAATAGCAACACTCCATCCTGCCGCTGGCGGTGGAGTGGCACCGGGGGTTCCACCTCTGGCTCCCGGAGATGTACCTGAGCATCAAAATCGACGTCGTCCTATCGACATTAAGAATCTCGAAAAGATAAATAATAACGTCGACTTCCAAACCTTCATCCGATGGCGGAAAGCTTGGGATGTTCACGCACACCGGCAACAGATATCGCTTTTCCCTCGCGACGAGCAAGTATATGCCTTGATAGAGGCGTTGGGAATGGATATCCAACAAACTATTAAAGTTACGCTTCGCCTGGATATCGACTCAGGTGACACAACAACTGAGACGTTGTTGGACGCGTTTCAGGCCCATTTACGTTCTAAACGGAGTCTTGCCGTTGATGCCATAAAGTTTAGAGAACGTAAACAGGGTCCTAACGAATCCTTTGATTCACTCCGAGTTTCACTCGAGGAACTAGCTGACAGCGCTGAGCTGTGCGACCATTGTCGTAATCGTCAGTTAGTTACACAGATCATCGTGGGTGTTCGAACCTCTGAGACCCGATCCAAACTCCTCGAAATTCTACCTGAACCGACACTTAATGACTGTGTTCGAATAGCACAGATGGTTGAAGCAAGTGAGAAGAACGAGGTAATTATAGGTAGCGGCAAACCTATAACACAAATCTCGAACTATCAACGGGAACGTGGACGATCACCAACCCGCGAAAATCGAGATAATCGGAATCCTTCGGGAAATCGAAATAATTCCAGCAATCCGAACCAAAGTTCCGGCAAATGTGGTATGTGCGGTCGAAAGACACACCCGGGTGGCAGAACTGAATGTCCAGCCCGAAACGCCACATGCGACGGATGCGGAAAACTTGGACACTATAGACCGGTATGCCGTTCTAAACATAAAACCAAGGAACACAAGGTTTCCACTATCCGTCCAACTCAAAACTCTGTCAATCGCATTGTAATCTCTAACACAATATGCGAGCTAGAATATGTACCAGTCGACATATTTCGCACAGATAATAATAATAAAGTTGGACATATTAAACAGGCCCTGCCCGACAGTGGCGCTGTTATAACCATTTTGGGCGAGAAACAATTCCACAAGATGGGCGGTAAAGGATCCGACCTTCTACCTGCCGGCAGGGAAGTGTTTTCCGCAGCAAATGGTTCTCCGATATATATATCGGGTCGTCTTCCCGTTCGAATAATTCATGAGGGCGACATCGTTGAGACCGAGATATACATATCTCGAGAATCCACTGGATTTATTATGTCTCTCCGACTATCTCAAGAGTTTGGACTCATTCCTTGGAATTTTCCAAACAAAATCCATCCAGATATTTCCACTGTCAAAGCATCTCAGAATATGGAGAATTTGCAGCAGGAAATTCTGACAGAATTTGCAGATGTCTTTGATGACGACTCGGTTCCATTATCTATGATGGACGGTCCACCGATGCACATAACACTTAAGGAAAATGCGGTGCCTTACCATGTAAATGGCGCCCGACCTATACCTTTTGCGTTGCGCGAAGAGGTTAAACTACTGCTCGACGATTACGAACGTCGTCAGATCATTGCTAAAGTTACTGAGCCTACAGATTGGGCTCACCCTTTAACGGTGTGTAGAAAACCAAATGGGAAACTCCGTTTGTGCGTGGACCTTCGACACCTTAATAACCAGGTTAAACGTCCACAGTATCCCACACCCAATCCACGCAGTGTAATCGCTAATATTCCGGCTTCCTCGAAATGTTTCACAGTATTCGATGCAGCACATGGATATTGGCAGATTCCCCTGGACTCAGAAAGCCAACTTCTCACGACATTCACCACACCATGGGGGCGCTACGTACATCGACGTAGTGTAATGGGCCTCATCTCGAGTGGGGATGAATATAATCGTCGTGGAGACAACGCATTGCAGGGTATTCCCAACGTGGTCAAGTTGGTTGATGACCTACTGATCTACGGAGACAATGTGGAAGAACATATCTCCCAGATTAGGGTTGTACTGCAACGCTGTCGTGAGGAAAAATTGTGTCTTCACCCAGAGAAGATACAATTCGCTAAGTCGGAAGTTAAATATGCCGGATTTCTAGTAGGAGAATCGGGAATAAAACCAGATCCAATGAAACTTCGAGCGATCTCAAGTTTTCCATGTCCAACTAACATAACTGACTTAAGAAGTTTTGTCGGGTTAGTCGAACAATTGGCCCCTTTCTCACATGACTTGGCATCACATTTAACTCCACTACGTCCCCTATTAAGTGCGAGGTCTCCATTTATATGGACTCCAGACCACGAACGCGCATTCATTGCGACAAAGGCCGGACTGATTTCGCCGCCTATTCTAGCATCATTCGACCCCACTAAGGAAACTCAGCTCCAAACTGATGCGTCCCGGAAACATGGCCTTGGGTACGCCTTACTCCAACTCCATGGTGAAGATTGGCGTCTCGTTGAATGTGGTAGTCGGTTTGTGACCGAAACAGAATCCCGCTATGCCATAGTCGAGTTGGAAATGTTAGCGGTAGTCTGGGCAACCCAGAAGTGTAGATTGTACTTACTGGGGTTGCATAATTACACCTTAGTGGTGGACCACCAACCACTCGTGACGATCATTGATCGTTACACCATCGATGCAACGGAGAACACACGCCTCCAGCGACTAAAGACCAAACTGTCTCCATATGTGTTTACCACAATCTGGAGAAAGGGGAAAGACCATCGAATACCAGATGCTCTATCCCGCGCCCCTGTGGATGACCCCACTCCAGAGGACATTGTCGATGACGGTGATATGTCATATTACATCCGGGCGGTTACTCAACAAACCATCTCGGATATTGAAGCCTCTTTTGACGACTCCATTCTAGAATCCCTGAATCAATGTGTTCTGAACGACCCTGATTACATGGCATTACACAAAGCCATACAATCCGGTTTCCCCCTGGACACTCGGACACTATCTGGAGTTCGACCATTCTGGTCAATTCGTCATGAACTCACGACTGACCATGATCTCATTCTATATGGTCATCGCATAGTCATCCCGCTTGAAGAACGACGGAAAATTCTTCAACGCTTACATTCGTCTCACCAAGGTGTTGAAAAGACGCTGCGTCGGGCACGTCAAACTGTTTACTGGCCAGGATTGACCAGTGACATTCGGAACACTACTGGGTCGTGCCGTGAATGTTTGGCTTATCAACCAAGCCATCCCAAAGAGCCAATGCTCTACGACCCCCCGGCTACACGGCCCTTCGAAGAAATTTCGTGCGATTTCTTCTCCCTAAACGGTCATGATTACCTCACTGTAGCGGATCGCTACTCCGGGTGGCCAGAAGTCCTCTCTTACAGCACCCCTCCCACTGCGGCGAAAACTATCGAGAGTGTCCGCAGCGTGTTCATCCGCTTTGGTGTCCCTACACGTTTACGATCCGATGGCGGCCCTCAATTTACAGCCACCGTATTCGAGGATTTCCTCAATGATTGGGGCGTCAAACCGATCGTTTCTTCACCGGGATACGCGCAAAGTAACGGTCACGCCGAATCAGCGGTGAAAGCTATCAAATCCCTCCTCGCAAAGACTGGAGGAAACATCAAGAGTGAGAGATTCGGGGAGGGGCTACTCGAATTACGGAATGCGCCACGCATGCATGGGAAATCGCCAGCCG
Source organism: Nemertoderma westbladi (assembly GCA_032718475.1). Taxonomy (NCBI): domain Eukaryota; kingdom Metazoa; phylum Xenacoelomorpha; order Nemertodermatida; family Nemertodermatidae; genus Nemertoderma; species Nemertoderma westbladi. The sequence goes on from JAUCBJ010002527.1 coordinate 12,484, forward strand.
AAATTCTGTTCGGACATCCTATCCGTACACGAATCCCCATCCACAGCAGTGCGTTCCATGGGAGCCATCAGTCTACTCGGACTGAAATGGATATAAAGGCCCATGACCTAAAATCCAAAACTGCCAACTATTATAATAAGGGCGCCCACAAACTCAAACCACTTCAGATTGGGGAGAAGGTCCTTATCCAGAATGCTTCTACAAAGCGTTGGGACCGATCCGGTGTCGTTGTGGAGATCAATCCACATCGTTCTTACAGGGTCCGGACCCCATCGGGCCGCGCACTACGGCGCAACCGAAGATTCCTTATTAAGGACACTGCGGCAGACCCTATTATACAGAAAGAACAACCCTATCAACGGAAACATGTAACATGGAAACCGACGTTAGTGGATGATATACCTGTCGTTCATAGATATCCACAACGTAATCGACGCTCTCCAGACAGACTACATTCCTCTACAAACTGAAAGCTTTCATATCATATACTAAAAGCTCGAAGGGGGGTGTTAGAATATCATAAACTGTTAGTCTGCCGGACTCGGTTTCTTACATTTTGAGAGAGATATAAGGTGGAGGGAAATTCAAACTTACTTTTAGTTAGAGGTAGCACTGTGTGACATACCGGCACCGCTGCACTGCAGCAATACTGCAATAGGTCTAGTGCATTTATTAACAGGCCTAAATCGTGTATACATTATACAATGATATGTTAGAATATCCTATCTTAACATGCAATGCATATCAATGTGCAGGTGCAATGCATATTAATTGTGCAGGTGCAATGCTTATCAATGTGCAGTTGCAATGCATATTAATTGTGCAGGTGCAATGCATATCAATGTGCAGGTGCAATGCATATCAATGTGCAGGTGCAATGCATATCAATCTGCAGGTGCAATGCATATCAATGTGCAGGTGCAATGCATATCAATGTGCGGGTGCAATGCATATCAATCTGCAGGTGCAATGCATATTAATTGTGCAGGTGCAATGCATATCAATGTGCAGGTGCAATGCATATCAATCTGCAGGTGCAATGCATATCAATGTGCAGGTGCAATGCATATCAATGTGCAGGTGCAATGCATATCAATCTGCAGGTGCAATGCATATTAATTGTGCAGGTGCAATGCATATCAATGCGCAGGTGCAATGCATATCAATGTGCAGGTGCAATGCATATTAATTGTGCAGGTGCAATCCATATTAATTGTGCGTGCAATGCATATTAATTGTGCAGGTGCAATGCATATCAATGTACAGGTGTAATGCATATCAATGTGCAGGTGCAATGCATATTAATTGTGCAGGTGCAATACATATTAATTGTGCAGGTGCAATCCATATTAATTGTGCAGGTGCAATGCATATTAATTGTGCGGGTGCAATGCATATCAATGTGCAGGTGCAATGCATATCAGTGTGCAGGTGCAATGCATTTCAATGTGCTGGTGCAATGCATATCAATGTGCAGGTGCAATGCATATCAGTGTGCAGGTGCAATGCATTTCAATGTGCTGGTGCAATGCATATTAATTGTGCAGGTGAAATGCATATCAATTTGCAGGTGAAATGCATATCAATGTGCAGGTGCAATGCATATCAATATGCAGGTGCAATGCTTATCAATGTGCAGGTGCAATGCATTTCAATGTGCAGGTGCAATACATATTAATTGTGCAGGTGCAATCCATATTAATTGTGCAGGTGCAATGCATATTAATTGTGCCGGTGCAATGCATATCAATGTGCAGGTGCAATGCATATTAATGTGCAGGTGCAATGCATATTAATTGTGCAGGTGCAATGCTTATCAATGTGCAGGTGCAATGCATATCAATGTGCAGGTGAAATGCATATCAATGTGCAGGTGCAATGCATATCAATGTGCAGGTGCAATGCATATTAATTGTGCAGGTGCAATGCTTATCAATGTGCAGTTGCAATGCATATTAATTGTGCAGGTGCAATGCATATCAATGTGCAGGTGCAATGCATATCAATGTGCAGGTGCAATGCATATCAATCTGCAGGTGCAATGCATATCAATGTGCAGGTGCAATGCATATCAATGTGCAGGTGCAATGCATATCAATCTGCAGGTGCAATGCATATCAATGTGCAGGTGCAATGCATATCAATGTGCAGGTGCAATGCATATCAATCTGCAGGTGCAATGCATATTAATTGTGCAGGTGCAATGCATATCAATGCGCAGGTGCAATGCATATCAATGTGCAGGTGCAATGCATATTAATTGTGCAGGTGCAATCCATATTAATTGTGCGTGCAATGCCTATTAATTGTGCAGGTGCAATGCATATCAATGTACAGGTGTAATGCATATCAATGTGCAGGTGCAATGCATATTAATTGTGCAGGTGCAATCCATATTAATTGTGCAGGTGCAATGCATATTAATTGTGCCGGTGCAATGCATATCAATGTGCAAGTACAATGCATTTCAATGTGCAGGTGCAATACATATTAATTGTGCAGGTGCAATCCATATTAATTGTGCAGGTGCAATGCATATTAATTGTGCCGGTGCAATGCATATCAATGTGCAGGTGCAATGCATATTAATGTGCAGGTGCAATGCATATTAATTGTGCAGGTGCAATGCTTATCAATGTGCAGGTGCAATGCATATCAATGTGCAGGTGCAATGCATATCAATGTGCAGGTGCAATGCATATCAGTGTGTAGGTGCAATGCATTTCAATGTGCTGGTGCAATGCATATTAATTGTGCAGGTGAAATGCATATCAATGTGCAAGTACAATGCATTTCAATGTGCAGGTGCAATACATATTAATTGTGCAGGTGCAATCCATATTAATTGTGCAGGTGCAATGCATATTAATTGTGCCGGTGCAATGCATATCAATGTGCAGGTGCAATGCATATCAATGTACAGGTGTAATGCATATCAATGTGCAGGTGCAATGCATATTAATTGTGCAGGTGCAATCCATATTAATTGTGCAGGTGCAATCCATATTAATTGTGCAGGTGCAATGCATATTAATTGTGCCGGTGCAATGCATATCAATGTGCAAGTACAATGCATTTCAATGTGCAGGTGCAATACATATTAATTGTGCAGGTGCAATCCATATTAATTGTGCAGGTGCAATGCATATTAATTGTGCCGGTGCAATGCATATCAATGTGCAGGTGCAATGCATATTAATGTGCAGGTGCAATGCATATTAATTGTGCAGGTGCAATGCTTATCAATGTGCAGGTGCAATGCATATTAATTGTGCAGGTGAAATGCATATCAATGTGCAGGTGCAATGCATATCAATGTGCAGGTGCAATGCATTTTAATGTGCAGGTGCAATACATATTAATTGTGCAGGTGCAATCCATATTAATTGTGCAGGTGCAATGCATATTAATTGTGCCGGTGCAATGCATATCAATGTGCAGGTGCAATGCATATTAATGTGGAGGTGCAATGCATATTAATTGTGCAGGTGCAATGCTTATCAATGTGCAGGTGCAATGCATATCAATGTGCAGGTGAAATGCATATCAATGTGCAGGTGCAATGCATATCAATGTGCAGGTGCAATGCATATTAATTGTGCAGGTGCAATGCTTATCAATGTGCAGTTGCAATGCATATTAATTGTGCAGGTGCAATGCATATCAATGTGCAGGTGCAATGCATATCAGTGTGCTGGTGCAATGCATTTCAATGTGCAGGTGCAATGCATATTAATTATGCAGGTGAAATGGATATCAATGTGCAGGTGCAATGCATATCAATGTGCAGGTGCAATGCATATTAATTGTGCAGGGCAATGCATATCAATGTGCAGGTGCAATGCATATTAATTGTGCCGGTGCAATGCATATCAATGTGCAGGTGCAATGCATATCAATGTGCAAGTGCAATGCATATTAATTGTGCAGGTGCAATGCATATCAATGTGCAGGTGCAATTCATTTCAATGTGCAGGTGCAATGCATATCAATTGTGCAGGTTCAATGCATATCGATGTGCAGGTGCAATGCATTTCAATGTGCAGGTGCAATGCATATCAATTGTGCAGGTTCAATGCATATCAATGTGCAGGTGCAATGCATATTAATTGTGCAGGGCAATGCATATCAATGTGCAGGTTCAATGCATATTAATTGTGCCGGTGCAATGCATATCAATGTGCAGGTGCAATGCATATCAATGTGCAAGTGCAATGCATATTAATTGTGCAGGTTCAATGCATATCAATGTGCAGGTGTAATGCATATTAATTGTGCAGGGCAATGCATATCAATGTGCAGGTGCAATGCATATTAATTGTGCCGGTGCAATGCATATCAATGTGCAGGTGAAATGCATATCAATGTGCAGGTGCAATGCATATCAATGTGCAGGTGCAATGCATATTAATTGTGCAGGTACAATGCTTATCAATGTGCAGTTGCAATGCATATTAATTGTGCAGGTACAATGCATATCAATGTGCAGGTGTAATGCATATCAGTGTGCTGGTGCAATGCATTTCAATGTGCAGGTGCAATGCATATTAATTATGCAGGTGAAATGCATATCAATGTGCAGGTGCAATGCATATTAATGTGCAAGTGCAATGCATATCAATTGTGCAGGTTCAATGCATATCAATGTGCAGGTGCAATGCATATTAATTGTGCAGGGCAATGCATATCAATGTGCAGGTGCAATGCATATTAATTGTGCCGGTGCAATGCATATCAATGTGCAGGTGCAATGCTTATCAATGTGCAGGTGCAATGCATATCAATGTGCAAGTGCAATGCATATTAATTGTGCAGGTGCAATGCATATCAATGTGCTGGTGCAATGCATTTCAATGTGCAGGTGCAATGCATATCAATTGTGCAGGTTCAATGCATATCAATGTGCAGGTGCAATGCATATTAATTGTGCCGGTGCAATGCATATCAATGTGCAGGTGCAATGCTTATCAATGTGCAGGTGCAATGCATATCAATGTGCAAGTGCAATGCATATTAATTGTGCAGGTGCAATGCATATCAATGTGCAGGTGCAATGCATTTCAATGTGCAGGTGCAATGCATATCAATTGTGCAGGTTCAATGCACATCAATGTGCAGGTGCAATGCATATTAATTGTGCAGGGCAATGCATATCAATGTGCAGGTGCAATGCATATTAATTGTGCCGGTGCAATGCATATCAATGTGCAGGTGCAATGCTTATCAATGTGCAGGTGCAATGCATATCAATGTGCAGGTGCAATGCATATCAATGTGCAAGTGCAATGCATATTAATTGTGCAGGTGCAATGCATATCAATGTGCAGGTGCAATGCATTTCAATGTGCAGGTGCAATGCATATCAATTGTGCAGGTTCAATGCATATCAATGTGCAGGTGCAATGCATATTAATTGTGCAGGGCAATGCATATCAATGTGCAGGTGCAATGCATATTAATTGTGCCGGTGCAATGCATATCAATTGTGCAGGTTCAATTCACATCAATGTGCAGGTGCATTGCATATTAATTATGCAGGGCAATGCATATCAATGTGCAGGTGCAATGCATATTAATTGTGCCGGTGCAATGCATATCAATGTGCAGGTGCAATGCTTATCAATGTGCAGGTGCAATGCATATCAATGTGCAGGTGCAATGCATATCAATGTGCAAGTGCAATGCATATTAATTGTGCAGGTGCAATGCATATCAATGTGCAGGTGCAATGCATTTCAATGTGCAGGTGCAATGCATATCAATTGTGCAGGTTCAATGCATATCAATGTGCAGGTGCAATGCATATTAATTGTGCAGGGCAATGCATATCAATGTGCAGGTGCAATGCATATTAATTGTGCCGGTGCAATGCATATCAATGTGCAGGTGCAATGCTTATCAATGTGCAGGTGCAATGCATATTAATTGTGCAGGGGCAATGCATATTAATTGTGCAGGTGCAATGCATTTCAATGTGCAGGTGCAATGCATTTCAATGTGCAGGTGCAATGCATATCAATTGTGCAGGTTCAATGCATATCAATGTGCAGGTGCAATGCATATTAATTGTGCAGGGCAATGCATATCAATGTGCAGGTGCAATGCATATTAATTGTGCCGGTGCAATGCATATCAATGTGCAGGTGCAATGCTTATCAATGTGCAGGTGCAATGCATATTAATTGTGCAGGGGCAATGCATATGAATATAATTGCATATTAAATTTTGAGAGTGGAAGAACTTAAAAATAACTTAAAGACGAGGATATTTTACTTATGTTAAATAGATGTGACTTTTTTGTCTCTAGTATAGTACAGTATAACTGAATTAGAATGTCACAAATTTAATAAACAACAGTTTATCCGTTTTGTGAGCAAATATCTCATAATTAATAATTGTCCTTCATTATCAAAAATACTTAGAATCTGTAAGTGATATTCAGTTAAATCCACATGTATTATTGATTCGTTACATTTCGCTGCATTAGTTCCATTGTAGGTGGATAGCTGCTACCTCTAATGGTATCAGTCCGAGGCGGAATGCAAAGGATCATTTTGGTAATGGGGTATGAAACTCAAACCATTATGTTGTTGGCATACAGAAACACGTTAACATGTGGTTATTCAATCATTATAATTAATGGGACATATGGCTATAAATAGCATCAATTACTCATGTACTGGCTGTACTTGCGTACCCGTATAGTTCAATATATCCCCCCATGGGTCCCCCCAGCCCAGCCGGCATGTACCGTCGGACCATTCCTGCTAGCAGATTTACCACCCCCCCCCCCCCCCCACTGACTTCTTTCCTGATGCAATAATAAAATAATACTACTACTAGGGTCGGCATGCTGCATTGCAGCTGCATTTTTAAGAATGCTGTGCCGGCTTGTCAACAAAATTGCACCGCCACAACTCCCTATCACCCATGACATTTGCTAGATCATCCGCATCTTCAAGGCCAGTGTCCTTTAAGATGCGTCTCAAGAAAGTCATGGGCTGTCCACCATGCTTATTCACTCCATGAGGCTGCCAAAGTACCAGATTATGCACTGGCTGGTCCTCACGGCGAAAGCAATGTCCTGCAAAGCGGAGGCGATTTTGTTCTAGTGTCAAGCTTGGGGGAACCAATGAGACACCTCCAATGTTATATAGTGTCTGGTTGGAGATGTGTGCATTGTACTTGACACAATGAACCCGGCGTAGCATTCTTGTGAATGTGCCATCCAGAGATTTGGTGTCCTCAGCAGTTAGAGCCCAGCATGGACTCCCATAGAGGAGTACTGGAACTACTGCTGCTCTAAATAATCGGACCTTAAGTTTCCGATTAATTCTCGGTGACTTCCAAATCCTGGAAAGCCTATTCAAGGCTGCCCATGCCTTTCCCTTACGTATTCGAAGGTCCTCACCTGACTTCCGGATCCATGATCCCAGGTAACAGAAGTCGTCCACATGCTCAAGCATACCATCCTTTGAGCTTATGCTCATCCGATCAGAGACTTGCTGAGGACTTTCAAAGTTAACTGTCAAAATTTTGGTCTTTCTGGAGTTAATAAAAAGACCAACACTAGAAGCAGCATGTTCTAATGAGCTGAGGAGCCGTTGGGCTCCCTCTAATGATTCTGAGAGTACTCCTAAGTCATCAGCAAAGTCTTGATCAGTTAGGTACTTGGCAGGATTTCCTCGACTTCTGGAGCCAGTAGGTGGAGTTATCATCACCCCATCATCATTATGATGATCTAAGGACATGCGTAGAACATAGTCAACCACAATAATGAACAAGAATGGTGCAAGTGTGTCTCCTTGGAGGACGCCCCATAACACTTCAAATGGTTCTGTGTCACCGTCAACAGTAGACACAAATGTTGTCGAACCATCGTATACTGATCTGATTGCTGCAATAATTTCATCAGGAATCCCATATAATGAAAGTATGCTGAACATACGTGAGCGAGAGACTGAATCAAAGGCCTTGAAGAAGTCAACAAAGATAACAGCCAGATGCCTGTCTTTCTTTTTTGATAATTCTTCAATTATCCTTCTAAGTGCCAAAATGGGCTCCATGGTCCCACGACCTTTACGGAACCCATTCTGATTTCCACGGAGCAGTCTCTCAATGGGATCCCTGATGCGATTTAATAGAATCCTATTGTATAGCTTTGCAGCAATCACAGATCAATGAGATTCCCCGAAAAGAACCATAGAGTGTTAGGTTGCCCTTCTTGGGAACTGGCACCAACTTATTTGTTTTCATTTCTTGTGGAACTCTTGTTGTTCGGTACATGTCTACTATGATGGGATAGATGAGCTTTAAACACTCAGGTATTTTAAAGACCTCAGGGGGAACACCATCTACTCCACTGGCACGATTGGTCTTAATGCTCTTTGCAGCAGCCTGCACTTCTGCAAATGAGATATCGCCAATGGGAATATCTGGGAGTACAGACTCAGACACTTTTACTTCTATAAAGTTATCAGGCAATACCCTGTCATTATTGAGGAGCTTTTCAAAGTGGGCTTTCCAACCATTGAGGCGATCGGCTGGTGATTCAGCCTTAACCTTGGTGGTTGGTTGGCTTTTCCTCCCAGTAAGCAAATTGATCGATTTCCATGCCTGGGATGATTGCCTGCTGTCGTCAGCATCATTGATGGCATCAACCTGTTGGTTTATTAGCTCCTGTAGATTAACAGAGTACTACCTGTTCAGGGACGTAGATGCGGCCTTAACTGCATTCTTGGCCGCTGTAGTCTGTTTGAGTCGGGACTCTTTCTGCGCCTTATGAAGGTCATTTCGGCACTTCTGAATTTTGTTGTCAGTCCAGGGGGCCCTTTTCCTGTTTCGAGGGTATACAGGAACTGTTTCTGCAGCTGCTAACTTAACTGCTTCTGTAAAGGCAGTATAGCCCTCACAGTGATCTGCCGCCTCAGAGGCAAGAGCCTCATACCTGTTGCTCAGCTGTAATGTGAAGCTGGATCTCACACTTGGCTGTTGCAACAGAGAGGACCAGTCATGCCGCGGCAAGGCAGATTTCGTTGTTCTGCTAGCACGCAGACTAAGTCTTACCTTGGCCACAATAAGGCGGTGATCACTGGAGAAGGGTCGAAGTGTAAATGCATTACAGTCTTGCATAGAGCTCCTGTATTTCCTACGAAACAGAATATGGTCTATCTGGGACTTGTGACCACTGGGTCCACTATGAGTCCATAGCTTTCCAGTTGGCTTCTTGAACTGGGTTCCAGCCGAAAACAATCCATTTCCAGAGATAAAATCCTGAAGATGGACAGAATTTCGGTTAACACTATTGCTATAGACCCAGGGCGATGTAGGTGATTGATGCAGACTTGCATTAACGTCTCCCAGGAATGTTAAGAATGCATGCTGATCCACTCCATCAGTAGCTGCTTGTAGATTGTGGTAGAAATTTTCCACCTCCTCTACAGGGGCAACACTAGTTGGAGAGTAGCACACAATCAGAACCACCTTAGGAAACTTCTTAGCCAGTCTTCCAGAACATGAGAAGTGGCAACGGATGATGCGGTTAGAGATTTGGTCTATTTTGTCCAATGCTGCATGTGCAGTTGGATTCATCAATAGACCAATTCCACCATTGCCACTATCATCTGCTGACGCGAGGGCGAGTCGCCAACCGCCCCCCATGTCCTTAATCAGAACCTCATCAGTCTGTCCAGTCTGCATTCGGTGCTCTTGAACACCCACTGCACTAAGAGAAAGCTTATCTGCCAAGGCAGTCAGCTCACCTTGTCGCATTGGGGACCCGAGTGTTAGGGTGTTTACTGAGGCTAGTCTAGTGACTTGCCTCAGATTCACCAATGGCTTTGTTGGTCGGGGTGGAACATGAGAGTAGACTCCAACTCCAGAATCCCTCTCCCCATCACAATCTGGCCTCCCTGGTGACCCAGGGTTTGGGCCAGAAAGGTCATCAGGAAAGGGACTCAAAGAATTGTTGGCTGCTCTCTCTCCAGTAGGGGGTGAGACAGGCAGCTGGTCAGGAGTTAACTGACGCCTGTGAGGCCGATTGTGTCCGGTAATTCCACTGGCCTCTAGTGGCCGGACCTCCGCATTGCTAATGTAATCCATAGTGGGGGTTGGGGGGTACTTTTTTGCCGAGTCAGCTCTCGGGGCAAATACCACACCCTGGTTTGCCATTCCACAGGGTGGGTGTCGCAATGGAGTCAGATATGAGGCCCATCACCCATATCTACTCTGGCGCACATGACCCACGATTGGCTGTTGCAGCTCATCTGCTGGGTCATGCCCTGTACCCTTGCTGCCAGGTGCAGGTCGCAGTGAAGTGCTCTCAGAGTGGACATGAGAACACTCTACTCCTGACCAGCCATTGGTAGATCACCATCTGCCTGGTCAGGCCATATACCCCTGCAGCCAAGTATATGGGTCCTTAATCCAGGACCAAGGGCGTCCTTATCCCAGAACGAAGGGGGTCCTAGTTACAGGACCAGATTTGCCCTAGTAAGAGGGTCTATGCAGCTACAGGTGGCACCTCCTTTATGCTGCATGGAGGTGGCAAGTTTTCTTGATCAATGACCTAGAATACCTGACCTGACCTGAATAAAATAATAATATTGATGAGGTGTTTAACAAAAATCTATTTTAAAATCAATTTACTTGACACTCTTAGTAAATCTTCTCTTAGCCTCATCTGTGTGGGACCTTCGTCTTGATTTTTCGGATCTTCGTCCCATTCAGACCTTTGTCCTGTAATTTCGCACCGTCGTCTTAGGTGTTTCGGACATTCTGACCTTCGCCCTATTCCGACCTTTGCCCTATTCCGACCTTCGCCCTATTCCGACCTTCGCAATATTCCACCCTTCGCCCTATTCCGACCTTCGCCCTATCCGACCTTCGCCCTATTCCGACCTTCACGCTATTCCGACCTTTGCTCTATTCCGACCTTCGCCCTATTCCGTCCTTTGCCCTATTCCGACCTTCGCAATATTCCACCCTTCGCCCTATTCCGACCTTCGCCCTATCCGACCTTCGCCCTATTCCGAGCTTCACCCTATTTCGACCTTTGCCCTATTCCCACCTTCGCCCTATTCCGAACTTCACCCTATTCCGACCTTTGCTCTATTCCGACCTTCGCCCTATTCCAACCTTTGCTCTATTCCGACCTTTGCCCTATTCCGATCTTCGCCCTATTCCGACCTTCGCAATATTCCACCCTTCGCCCTATTCCGACCTTCGCCCTATTCCCACCTTCGCCCTATTCCGATCTTCACCCTATTCCGACCTTTGCTCTATTCCGACCTTCGCCCTATTCCGTCCTTCGCCTTATTCCGACCTTCGCCCTATTCCGATCTTCGCCCTATTCCGACCTTCGCCCTATTCCAACCTTCGCCCTATTCTGACCTTTGCCCTATTCCGACCTTCGCCCTATTCCGACCTTCACGCTATTCCGACCTTTGCTCTATTCCGACCTTCGCCCTATTCCGTCCTTTGCCCTATTTTCCGTTTCAAGCATTCCGTTCCGTTGCTGACCACACCAGCTTTTTTGTACCAAGGAGATACTGCTTCTCCAGTTACCAAGGAGATACTGCTTCCCCAGTTACCAAGGAGATACTGCTTCTCCAGTTCACTGTAGGATTTCCAAATGGATGTTAACTTAGAATCCCAATAGGGCTTGCAGTAGGCTACTTTTTAGGCGTTTATCTGCGGACTTGGAGGACCCTCTAAGTTTAAGGTGATTCTCCATCTCCGTTTTCACCCCTTCGCACAACAATATGTAAGCCTCATCAATGTCTTTTTGTTCATGCTGTGCGTTTTCATTAACCATACAAATTTCTTGTCGCACAGCTTTATCGGAGTCTGAATAAAATACCGGTACTGCTGTACTGCGTTCTGCACTTGTTTGTATATTAATCAATTTATTTCCCGACTATAATAACTCGACCGTCTTATTCTTCATTAAAATCACGGATTCTAACGAACAACCCGACAGCCCGCATGCCAGCCGACACGCGACGAATACGGGCACGATGTCAGACATACCAACGTTGTCCTCGGAAACTAGAGCACAACCAGGAGCGGGAACTAATGTCTCATACCCACCACCTATACCGACACAGGTAGGTGCGGATATGGGTGCTACACGCCAAGTAGATTTTAACAGCTGGTCAATAGCTACCCTGAAAACAGAACTGTCCCTACTGGACCAAAAAACCAGTGGATCGAAAGCAGAATTAGTACAGCGGCTGACTAAAAATAGACCTCTAATACCATACATTACGGAGGGGTTAGGCCCAACAGCCAACGACTGTCGACCTAAAACAGTACGACGCAATTCGGCCCCATATCTTAAACCCACGCTGGATGACTCCCGGCTAGAATTACCGAGCAGTCTAATCGTGTCACTACACAATAACTCACTGACACCGACAATCAACGGTCCCCGATCTGCTGAGCGACCTTTACGTACCGGTACAGGTACTCCAGTGAAGGAGTACGTGGATAGGCCAAATGGTTCTGTACTTATAAACAGCGATGTCGACATGACGCCCTGGCCTGGTCCGGAACCAGCCGAGGCCGAGGTATTTGATATCGATGATACCTTCTACTCCCCCTCCCATATTAATACTAATACACGAAGTGGAGTAAATTGGGTACCGGCAACCAATAACAACCCAGAGGTAAACGAATCCACAACCATATTAAGAAGGCAAGACATTATGGTCAACTGCGGCTGTGACTGCCGAAAAGAACTTGTAACCTTACGACACCTTACTCCTTACCTCCAGCGCGGTTGGCGACGACGGAGGACTCCGTACCTCCAGCGCGGTTGGCGACGACGGAGACTCCGTACCTCCAGCGCGGTTGGCGGCGACGGATGACTCCGTACCTCCAGCGCGGTTAGCGACGACGGAGGCTACTACAACGCAATTTGAAGCCCAATACATACCTCGTCGAAGAAATAAAACAACTGATACCTTGATAATTGGCGACTCACTTTATCGGCATATTGATCCACGTTCAATTGGACACAAAGGAATGCCTACTCAAATTCACTCTTTCTCGGGGTTATCGTTTGGAGATTTGCCATCGCTTATATCACGATACGATAAAGAACATTTACAAGCTTGTTACATTGGCGTTGGTACAAATGACCTATCTCGTCCTCTGGATGAATTCAAACAACTTGTAAAGGAATCTATAGAAATAGTCCACGAACAGTTTTCCCCAACCAACCTCTATATTTCTGAAATTCCTCCTTCTACAAAGGGGAGCACCATATCCAAAACTATGGAAATGAACAATACCCTTAAGTACATGAGTACTAATCTTGGATTTATTCTGGTTAATACTTGGGATAAATTCCTAATAGACAATTTTATTGACAAATCTTACTTTGGGAAAGACGGAATACATATGAACCGCGCTGGTCAGTCCTTACTGGCGCAATGCATAACGTCGGGGCTCTCCATGTCCTCCCCTTTAACATTCTCAATAGTGGGAACGAAAAGAGGACCATCATCCTACTCGAGATCAGTATCTACCCGATCATCTGCACCAAATACGCATATGGGCCCTTCATTCTATCCTCCAAAGTCTACCCATAGAAGTACCAGTACCGGTGGAAGAACCGGTGTGACCCGCATCACTTTACCAGTATACAAACCCGCTACCCCAAGCATAACCCCCTCCAGCGGTAATGGCCACTCTTATCCCGGCCGTTATCCCGGCAGTTACCCTCATACATTTCCCCGATCATATGACCTGACCATCCTCCTGGTGCCCACATTAACGCAATCCAATCTAGTTATAGTGGGGGCTACCAAAATATAGATGAACTAGGTCAACGTTCCAATAAATCCTACAGTGAGGCGGCAAGTTGTTACAAACAAAGCGGAATTTCTCAGGACTTAATCTCCGAAATTTCAAAAAACATCAGCTCTGCGATACAGGGGGCCTTAAATCCTCTCCTTCGTCTAAACACCCTTAACTAATTGGCATCGAAAAGAACGGCTAATATTTGATTTTATGTTATTTTATCAATATATAAGCAATTATTATGATATTTTCACTAAATAATTTTAAGAGTCTTATAATTTTGCGACTCACTAAACTTCATGTTGATTATCTTTTTTACCCATTTAACTAAATATGATTAAGATAAATATGAATATTAATTTCGTAAGCCTATTAATATCAGTTCTATCCCGCTCTACGTTACTTATATGGCAATTTTTATTTCTTTTGTTTCATAAAATATATATGTATTCGATATTTTACCTTTGGCCGAATAGTATGATACATTTCGTCCAAATCTTACTTTATATGTTTTTTGCACTACCCAGTTTGAATTTCACAGTATGGCTAATATTATTGATGAATCTTAGTGATGTCCTTAATACTAATATTAGAACCAGTATGCTAACTTAGTGATGTCCTTAATACTAATATTAGAACCAGTATGCTAACTTAGTGATGTCCTTAATACTAATATTAGAACCAGTATGCTAACTTAGTGATGTCCTTAATACTAATATTAGAACCAGTATGCTAACTTAGTGATGTCCTTAATACTAATATTAGAACCAGTATGCTAACTTAGTGATGTCCTTAATACTAATATTAGAACCAGTATGCTAACTTTACCGTTAATTCATTATTCACATATTTGCCTAACCAGGTCGATATAAACGATATAATTTTTATCTGTCCGACAGTCTGGCTTCTGCCAATTGGATATATTATGTCCCAAACCTCAATATTTAAGAGATTATTGTTTTTACTAATAATATATTGCAACTACTTTATTATATCCCTTATATTACACGGGATCATATTTTTCGTGAGTTTACTATATTTACCGGTAATTATCGTAATCGATTATATATACCAGCAAACTCATTCCATACACTGGTGGCGTGTAAGGTCAAACTTCGCCGAACATAAATTAATTAAGAAAACTAAATGGCGCCTTATCTCCCGCATCGTGAGTATTGTACTGTTAGTGTGTCTTGTGTTACTTCCTATCTCATTGAATTTATACTCAGGTGTATTGAGTACCACCCTGATAACTCTCTTTACTATTAATCCTACATTAGTTATACTGACTACTATATCATCACTTTCACTCTACAAACTTCCAGGCTTTAACCTCGTAAACCTCGTTTTCCACAATACCCCATTTTACAAACACTATTCATCTATTTAATTACTAATGGAAATTTAATTTATGTAAAACAAAGTACAAAATGGCATATATCCACAAAAAGCAAACAACATAGAAATAAGATGACTCTAATATTTTATGCAACTATTCAAGCCTTTAACATTTATCGTTCCTCCGTCCTTGACTTACTCAACATAGTCGCTCTTACTGTGCATATGTTACTCATAATCTCAGGTACCGTACACCCCAACCCAGGACCGAAACGAAACTACCAAAAAAATAAACATAAGACTAAAATAAATATTAATAATTTACCAAATTTTTATTTTCCAGATAGCAAATCTAAATTACCTAACTCTATTACAGATATAAAAAACTATATAAAAGACCATCCGGATCACCTAAAATGTATCCATATAAACGCTCGCAGTCTCTTTAAGAATATGGATGAGTTTAAAGAGGTCTTGCTGGGGTCGAGGAATGTTATTGCATCAGTTAGTGAAACCTGGCTTAAGAGAAACATACCAGACTCAGCTTTACATATTGCTGGATTTAAAACATACAGACTTGACAGAAAAAAGCGTCGTGGTGGAGGTGTAATGATATATGTCCCCGATACAATGAACAGTAAACTACGTACTGATATAAAAGAAAAGAACAGCAGCATCGAGTCTATCTGGGTAGAAGTAGATAACTTACTAATCTCTACAGTATATAGGCCTCCACGTGCAAAAATCAAATACCTAGATGAAATAAGTAGCGAAATAGAAAACGCACTATTGCTCGAACCAAATCATAGTATTATCTTACAAGGTGATTTCAACATTAACTTATTAGACACAAAAAATAAAACTACACGCGATATCCACGAAATACTAAATACATACGACATAAAATCATTAAACAACACTATACCTACTCGTTACACAAAATCATCTGAAACATTAATAGATTTAGTACTGTCAAATATCCCCAGCGCACACATCATTGAAAGTCTGGTCTTCTTCTGTGATTTCTCAGACCATGAGTACACGCTTACCTCTTTGAACCTGAAAATTAATTCCAAATTAAAAATTTACGAAAAAATATCATATAGGGACTTTTCAATTTTTTCCGAATCTAAATTTCTATTTGATATTTCACAAATAAATTGGGATCCCTTATATAATGAAAATGATACGAATACAAAAATTAATTTCTTTGAAAATCAGTTAGAAACAATTTTAAACAAACACGCACCAATTAAGTATAAAACTGTAAGTAATAAACAAACATACCGTGGTAACGACGTGCAATGGCTCACACCGGAACTATCACAACTGCGTACTGTAAAGGAAAACAAACTTTCAATCTGGCGACGCTCCAAAACCCTTGAAGATTTTAATAATTTTAAACATGCCCGTAATAGCTTTAATAATCTTAATAAATAATTGAAAAACAAATATATTAAGGATAAATTCCTAAATCAGAGAACAGCTAAAGGAAAGTGGGCGATAATTAACAGCATACTAAATAAAAATATTCGATCTACTACACCGGAAATAAAATACAACGGTCGTCTATTAACTCGTCCATTAGACATAGCTAAAACATTTAATGATATTTTCATAGATATAGGAAAATTTACCGGTCTAGATAACACATTAAATTGGACTCAATATAGGGCACCGAATGTAATAGATCATATAGCAGAACCGAAATTTTCCTTCCACTGCATCTCCACTCTTGACATTTTTGAAGCTCTAACCAAACTATCTAACAATAAACCTTCCGGCCCCAGTTCGATCCCTACTAGAATCTTTAAATTATCTGCAGGATTTATCAGCTCTCCACTTTCAAATATTATTAATGACTCAATAACTAAATCAATTTTCCCAAATCAACTAAAAATATCTAACGTTACCCCTGTATACAAGAAAGGCGACGAATATGACCCAACTAATTACCGTCCAATCTCAGTCACGCACCCAATAGCTAAAATATTCTAAAAAATACTAGTCACTCAAATCGAACACTACCTCTCACGTAATAACATTTTAACACCATTTCAATTTGGCTTCCGTAAAAGGTTTTCCACTTCTCATGCAATAACATACGCTACAGAAGCATGGCGGTATGACCTGGATCGTGGTTACCATGTTGCTGTAGCCTTCCTTGACCTTAGCAAGGCTTTCAACTCTCTGGACCATGATACACTACTAACACACCTAACTGATCTAGGATTCGAATCAAATGCTTGCAACATGATTAAAAATTACTTACACGACAGACAACAACGAGTTAAAATAGGCCGTACATTTTCACCATTCCTTATAGAGAAACGAGGGGTCCCCCAAGGGACACTCCTTGGCCCCCTTCTCTTCTCCTTATAAACTAATTCTATTCCAAATTTAACCTCAAAAGATGCAAATCTCATACAATATGCCGATGATACTGCTCTCTATGTCAGCTCCAAAAACGCATCAACTGCTACTGTAGATTTAGCTAAAAATGTACAAAACTTGACCAATGTATTCGCAAAATTAAAATTAAAATTGAACCCGGATAAAACTGAATTTTTACTATTAACACCAAAATATACTCGAACCGCAAATAACATTGACTCAATAAAATTAAAAATAAATGACACCTCAATAATTAGCCAATCTAACTGCATTAAATATCTCGGCGTCCTAATCAACAACAAACTAAGTTGGACCGATCATATAAACAACATAATCAAAAAAATGTCCACCAGCATTGCAAGTCTTAGGAAAATTAAAGGTCAGTTGCCGCTCAAAACGAAAATCCAATTATATAAAACCTTTGTTCTCCCTTACCATCATTATTGCTGTCAATTCCTAATATCTCACCATAATGTTCATGGATTTAAAGACATATTATATAAATTAGATAAAATTCAGAATTACGGTCTACGATGTACCTTTAATAAACGATGCAAAGACGTAACGGCAACTGACCTCAGAACCAAATCGAAAATACCCCTACTATCTGCTTTCCGTGAATATTACGGTCTCCTATTTTTCTATAAATATATCTACAATATATCTGCCCCTTTTAAAAAATCTTGATCTCCCACTGCTCCCAAGAAACACCCAGATCTTAAATAGACGCACATACAAAATCCGCTTACCTAGATGCCACAACCAATTTGGACATTACAGTCTCACTACACAGCTAATTAAACTATGGAACAAACTACCCATTCATATTAGACAAACAAACACTTTACAACATTTTAAACTTAAATTAAAGGGTCTATTACTCAAAATATTTACTCGCGAGGAGGTCACATAGAGGAAGCTCAATTACCACACCTCTAACACTATTTACTTTTCCCGTATACAGTATACACTACTCAAATTGCATGGCCCTTACGTATGTGGGGCGAGACACGTAGTCGGCGAGCCTTTGCATACGGTTCATATAGGGCAAATGGGGCATGTCCGTCTGTCTGTCCGTCTGTCTGTCTGTCCGTCCGTCCGTCTGTCTGTCTGGTAAATGTTTGAACGCGAATTTCTCGGCATCGCTCGTTCGGAATTGAACCAAACTTAGTAGGTAAGTAGTAGAGAGAAAGTTTAGAAAGTTTGTAAAGTTTGGTGAAAAATCATGCAGTCTGACGTCAGCTACGACAGATTATGTGGTTTTTAGAAAATGTTAAATTTCTCGGGAAGGCCTCATTTTCCTGAGCTGAAATTTTGATGGCCTGTAGAGAATCATGAAGTCTATCTTTTACGAAATTGAAAAGTTAAGACATTTAATTGGGGATCCGCTAGAGACTCAGAAGTAATGACATAGGCCTACCGGTACGGTACTGCTGTACAGTGGTGCACTGGTAAGTACGAAATTGCAGAATAACAATTTGACACCACCTAGCGGATTAACATATGATTGTATATCGAATGAATACATTTATAGCATGGGATATGGGGTCCAAACTAGACATGCCCCATTTGCTCTATATGAACCGTATGCCAAGGCTTGCCGACTACGTGCTGCGCGAAGTCCCCACGAACGTGTGTGTAACTGTTTGTGTTTGTGTGGTATGTATGTATTCTAATATTAGTGGGGGGGGGGGGGGGGGTGGTGAGGAGCGGGAGGAGGCGTATAATTTTAGCTACGTGGTGTATGGATTGGTTTTGCTTGTTCACATTTTTTATATTTTAATTATTTACCGGTTATGTATGTAGACATTTACTAATATCGTCGCGTACTTAAGCAATGATATAGTGTTTAATTTTGTTGGTTACCGGTGAAATACTGTAGACACCTTTACATATAATTTCCTTAATTATAAGTCCCTACCTTGTGTAGAGACTTCCCCGTTCGTGCAATCACTATGGGTACCAAAGGAATAATAATAATAATAATCTTGAATTTATTTCCATCAAATATCTGAATGCATAAAATCAGGCGGGAAACTTTTAACATTCCAGCTCTGCGGTTTGCGGTCGTTCTACTGAGATCACCTTTTAACGTTCCAGCTCTGCGGTTTGCGTTAACGTTCCAGCTCTGCGGTTTGCGGTCGTTCTACTGAGATCACCTTTTAACGTTCCAGCTCTGCGGTTTGCGGTCGTTCTACTGAGATCACCTTTTAACGTTCCAGCTCTGCGGTTTGCGGTCGTTCTACTGAGATCACCCGCTTACGTTCCAGCTCTGCGGTTTGCGGTCGTTCTACTGAGATCACCCGTGTGGTTTGCGGTCGTTCTACTGAGATCACCTTTTAACGTTCCAGCTCTGCGGTTTGCGGTCGTTCTACTGAGATCACCCGCTCAGGCGGGAAACTTTTAACGTTCCAGCTCTGCGGTTTGCGGTCGTTCTACTGAGATCACCCGTGCGGTTTGCGGTCGTTCTACTGAGATCACCCGTGCGGTTTGCGGTCGTTCTACTGAGATCACCTTTTAACGTTCCAGCTCTGCGGTTTGCGGTCGTTCTACTGAGATCACCTTTTAACGTTCCAGCTCTGCGGTTTGCGGTCGTTCTACTGAGATCACCTTTTAACGTTCCAGCTCTGCGGTTTGCGGTCGTTCTACTGAGATCACCCGCTCAGGCGGGAAACTTTTAACGTTCCAGCTCTGCGGTTTGCGGTCGTTCTACTGAGATCACCCGTGCGGTTTGCAGTCGTTCTACTGAGATCACCCGCTTACGTTCCAGCTCTGCGGTTTGCGGTCGTTCTACTGAGATCACCCGTGCGGTTTGCGGTCGTTCTACTGAGATCACCCGTGCGGTTTGCGGTCGTTCTACTGAGATCACCCGTGCGGTTTGCGGTCGTTCTACTGAGATCACCTTTTAATGTTCCAGCTCTGCGGTTTGCGGTCATTCTACTGAGATCACCCGCTCAGGCGGGAAACTTTTAACGTTCCAGCTCTGCGGTTTGCGGTCGTTCTACTGAGATCACCTGTGCGGTTTGCGGTCGTTCTACTGAGATCACCCATGCGGTTTGCGGTCGTTCTACTGAGATCACCCGTGCGCTTTGCGGTCGTTCTACTGAGATCACCCGTGCGGTTTGCGGTCGTTCTACTGAGATCACCTTTTAACGTTCCAGCTCTGCGGTTTGCGTTAACGTTCCAGCTCTGCGGTTTGCGGTCGTTCTACTGAGATCACCCGCTTACTTTTAACGTTCCAGCTCTGCGGTTTGCGGTCGTTCTACTGAGATCACCCGCTTACTTTTAATGTTCCAGCTCTGCGGTTTGCGGTCGTTCTACTGAGATCACCTTTTAACGTTCCAGCTCTGCGGTTTGCGGTCGTTCTACTGAGATCACCCGCTTACTTTTAACGTTCCAGCTCTGCGGTTTGCAGTCGTTCTACTGAGATCACCTTTTAACGTTCCAGCTCTGCGGTTTGCGGTCGTTCTACTGAGACCCGCTTGATAATTTAAATGACCCACTATCATTATATATAACTTGAGGGATAATGACTGTAGAAGGCCTACTCTAATGACTCTAATGCCACGGTTAACAACTTTCTACAGTCATTATCCCTGAAGTTATAACTATAGATACGCCACGAACGGCATCATTTCGACTTCTTACCCATTTAAACTATCATTAGATGGAGCAGATTTACCCGAATTAAAAACCAAGAATAGCAATGAATGATCTTTGCAATTACTTTGCAATTACTGGAGCACAATCGAAATAAATCCATGCCCATGTTACCACGTTCATCTCAGAGATTAGTGCTCGTTTTAACTTCAAATTTAGAGCAAGATTTTAAAGACCCAAATGGAACCAAAATGTAGTCAACTACTGATTTACCCCTCGCCCCCGTGAAGGTAAAGTTATTGAGATCTGGGTTAACCCGTCCATTTACTACACACAAACAAGATTCCTTACAAAAGTCTATCAGATTACGACCGTGACTATTAAATTCATCATCAATTATATGTCGGGGAAAACAACCATCGCCAATCCAACCATCGTCTAAGCCAATTATAATGTTCGATAAATCGCCAGTTTGATCATTCAAATCACGAAGATCATAGCAGTGGTCGGCAACATCAGCACATAGGTCGGAGCAGTGGTCGGCAACATCAGCACATAATTTGGAGCAGTGGTCGGCAACATCAGCACATAGGTCGGATCAGTGGTCGGCAACATCAGCACATAGGTCGGAGCAGTGGTCGGCAACATCAGCACATAGGTCGGAGCAGTGGTCGGCAACATCAGCACATAGGTCGGAGCAGTGGTCGGCAACATCAGCACATAGGTCGGAGCAGTGGTCGGCAACATCAGCACATAGGTCGGAGCAGTGGTCGGCAACATCAGCACATAGGTCGGAGCAGTGGTCGGCAACATCAGCACATAGGTCGGAGCAGTGGTCGGCACTAGTACTACTAGGATCGGCATGCTGCATTGCAGCTGCATTTTTAAGAATGCTGTGCCGGCTTATCGACAAAATCGCACCGCCACAACTCCCTATCACCCATGACATTTGCTAGATCATCCGCATCTTCAAGGCCAGTGTCCTTTAAGATGCGTCTCAAGAAAGTCATGGGTTGTCCACCATGCTTATTCACTCCATGAGGCTGCCAAAGTACAAGATTATGCACTGGCTGGTCCTCACGGCGAAAGCAATGTCCTGCAAAGCGGAGCCGATTTTGTTCTAGTGTCAAGCTTGGGGGAACCAATGAGACACCTCCAATGTTATATAGTGTCTGGTTGGAGATGTGTGCATTGTACTTGACACAATGTACCCGGCGTAGCATTCTTGTGAATGTGCCATCCAGAGATTTGGTGTCCTCAGCAGTTAGAGCCCAGCATGGACTCCCGTAGAGGAGTACTGGAACTACTGCTGCTCTAAATAATCGGACCTTAAGTTTCCGATTAATTCTAGGTGACTTCCAAATCCTGGAAAGCCTATTCAAGGCTGCCCATGCCTTTCCCTTACGTATTCGAAGGTCCTCACCTGACTTCCGGATCCATGATCCCAGGTAACAGAAGTCGTCCACATGCTCAAGCATACCATCCTTTGAGCTTATGCTCATCCGATCAGAGACTTGCTGAGGACTTTCAAAGTTAACTGTCAGAATTTTGGTCTTTCTGGAGTTAATAAAAAGACCAACACTAGAAGCAGCATGTTCTAATGAGCTGAGGAGCCGCTGGGCTCCCTCTAATGATTCTGAGAGTACTCCCAAGTCATCAGCAAAGTCTAGATCAGTTAGGTACTTGGCAGGATTTCCTCGACTTCTGGAGCCAGTAGGTGGAGTTATCATCACCCCATCATCATTATGATGATCTAAGGACATGCGTAGAACATAGTCAACCACAATAATGAACAACGACTGCAAACCGCAGAGCTGGAACGTTAAAAGTAAGCGGGTGATCTCAGTAGAACGACCGCAAACCGCAGAGCTGGAACGTTAAAAGGTGATCTCAGTAGAACGACCGCAAACCGCAGAGCTGGAACATTAAAAGTAAGCGGGTGATCTCAGTAGAACGACCGCAAACCGCAGAGCTGGAACGTTAAAAGTAAGCGGGTGATCTCAGTAGAACGACCGCAAACCGCAGAGCTGGAACGTTAAAGCAAACCGCAGAGCTGGAACGTTAACGCAAACCGCAGAGCTGGAACGTTAAAAGGTGATCTCAGTAGAACGACCGCAAACCGCACGGGTGATCTCAGTAGAACGACCGCAAAGCGCACGGGTGATCTCAGTAGAACGACCGCAAACCGCATGGGTGATCTCAGTAGAACGACCGCAAACCGCACAGGTGATCTCAGTAGAACGACCGCAAACCGCAGAGCTGGAACGTTAAAAGTTTCCCGCCTGAGCGGGTGATCTCAGTAGAACGACCGCAAACCGCAGAGCTGGAACATTAAAAGGTGATCTCAGTAGAACGACCGCAAATCGCACGGGTGATCTCAGTAGAACGACTGCAAACCGCACGGGTGATCTCAGTAGAACGACCGCAAACCGCACGGGTGATCTCAGTAGAACGACCGCAAACCGCAGAGCTGGAACGTAAGCGGGTGATCTCAGTAGAACGACTGCAAACCGCACGGGTGATCTCAGTAGAACGACCGCAAACCGCAGAGCTGGAAGGTTAAAAGTTTCCCGCCTGAGCGGGTGATCTCAGTAGAACGACCGCAAACCGCAGAGCTGGAACGTTAAAAGGTGATCTCAGTAGAACGACCGCAAACCGCAGAGCTGGAACGTTAAAAGGTGATCTCAGTAGAACGACCGCAAACCGCAGAGCTGGAACGTTAAAAGGTGATCTCAGTAGAACGACCGCAAACCGCACGGGTGATCTCAGTAGAACGACCGCAAACCGCACGGGTGATCTCAGTAGAACGACCGCAAACCGCAGAGCTGGAACGTTAAAAGTTTCCCGCCTGAGCGGGTGATCTCAGTAGAACGACCGCAACCCGCAGAGCTGGAACGTTAAAAGGTGATCTCAGTAGAACGACCGCAAACCACACGGGTGATCTCAGTAGAACGACCGCAAACCGCAGAGCTGGAACGTAAGCGGGTGATCTCAGTAGAACGACCGCAAACCGCAGAGCTGGAACGTTAAAAGGTGATCTCAGTAGAACGACCGCAAACCGCAGAGCTGGAACGTTAAAAGGTGATCTCAGTAGAACGACCGCAAACCGCAGAGCTGGAACGTTAAAAGGTGATCTCAGTAGAACGACCGCAAACCGCAGAGCTGGAACGTTAAAAGGTGATCTCAGTAGAACGACCGCAAACCGCACGGGTGAGCTCAGTAGAACGTCCGCAAACCGCACGGGTGATCTCAGTAGAACGACCGCAAACCGCAGAGCTGGAACGTTAAAAGTTTCCCGCCTGAGCGGGTGATCTCAGTAGAACGACCGCAACCCGCAGAGCTGGAACGTTAAAAGGTGATCTCAGTAGAACGACCGCAAACCACACGGGTGATCTCAGTAGAACGACCGCAAACCGCAGAGCTGGAACGTAAGCGGGTGATCTCAGTAGAACGACCGCAAACCGCAGAGCTGGAACGTTAAAAGGTGATCTCAGTAGAACGACCGCAAACCGCAGAGCTGGAACGTTAAAAGGTGATCTCAGTAGAACGACCGCAAACCGCAGAGCTGGAACGTTAACGCAAACCGC
>JAUCBJ010002528.1:0-26716 GCA_032718475.1 Nemertoderma westbladi
GGTATCGAAACTGAAGACTCTAATTACCTGGTACATCGGTGTTCCGGTTACAGCTTATAGACTGATAACCAATAAGGTTGGTCAATACAGATCGATTGAGAATCTAGAAGGTGGACCAATACAGATCAATTGAGAATCTATAAGGTGGACCCATACAGATCGATTGAGAATCTATAAGGTGGACCAATACAGATAGAATGAGAACCTATAAGGTGGACTAAAATACAAATAAAAGTAAAGTAAAGTAAATTTTCTTCGGCCGCTAGGCCAGGGATTACGCACAAAGTCTGACGACTTATTTCCAGTGCGGTCCCCCCAGAACTTTACTCCCCAGAGGAAACTCCAGTACTCATTTAGCTACCACTTAAGGATGCAAGGCAGAGATGCGCACTGGCTGGTCCCTTTAAAGCATTCGTGCCGAAACGAAAACTGCCCTGGCCCATGTGAGGATCGAACCCATGACCTACGGGAGATGTGAATTCAATGCAACCACTACACCAAGGTCGAACCTAAATAGAATGAGAACCTATAGGTGGACCAAAATGCAGATAGTCTGAGAATCTATAAGCTGGACCAATATAGAATGATTGAGAATCTATAAGGTGGACCAAAATACAGATAGTCTGAGAACCTATAAGGTGGACAAAAATATAGATAGACTGAAAACATATAAGGTGGACCAATACAGATAGATTCAGAATCTATAAGTGTTGTATTAAGATCTGAACTGCAATAACCATATCGTTATATATAATGACAACTAATATAAGTAAATATAACAGATATAGCAGTGCCTGAACGTTGTCTGAACGTACACGGTACAGCTGTACAATAACAAACATAATACAGGACCGGTGTACAAGGCTGAGATAACTTCCTCTTGAAATGACTCCCCAGTCATCTCAGCCTAGGCTGAGAACACTCCTCAGTCGTCTCGGTCTAGGATGAGAACCCTCCCCAATTATCTCAACCTAGGCTGAGATGATAACCTGTAATCCAGATGGTAACCTGCTCCTTTCCGTTAATTAAGAAATCTAGGGAGAAAACTGGGGAGTGTTCTCAACCTAGGCTGAGAAGACTGGGGAGTCAAATTTGGTGAGGAGTTATCTCAGTCTGTTACACCGGTACCATATAAATGTCGAGTGCTATGCTATATGTACAGTATATTACTAATATTATTCCATGCCTCCCTTCACCCTTAGAGTTACTCATTTATGCTGGATCCATTCCTTGCAAGCGCCGCCGGCTTCCACGTGGTGGTGACGTTTGAACTACTGTATCTCGGAATAGCTTCGTGACTGGGTTGGGTCTGTTCGCTCATCATTGTCATAGTTGGTGTCTCCATATGACTTATTAACAAACTGTTGATTAGTGCTGTCTGGTTCAAGTAGGTGCCGAAGATTG
Organism: Nemertoderma westbladi; assembly: GCA_032718475.1. Taxonomy (NCBI): domain Eukaryota; kingdom Metazoa; phylum Xenacoelomorpha; order Nemertodermatida; family Nemertodermatidae; genus Nemertoderma; species Nemertoderma westbladi. The sequence goes on from JAUCBJ010002528.1 coordinate 1,405, forward strand.
CGGCGATTGCGCCAATAGATCGTTTCGCTGTCTGCCTTTACTTTATAACTTCGTCCCCGATAATTTTGAGACATTATAGTCAGCCATTTTCCACGTACCCGATTTATTCGATTGAATACGAACTCTATCGTTTATTTGTAGTGGTTTCAATAACCTGGAGCCATGATCCCATAATTTGGATGATTTCTCTGACAGAATTTCTCGTTTATGATCAACGCGTCCTGGTTGTGTAACTGACCCGACTCTGAGCTGGACTCACACCATCGTTCTTTGGCGTATTATAGAATTCCAGTAAAGATTTGTTGAAATTGATGGAGTTTACATCACGATCGACTTTTATTGCAAGATATTTCATCGCCTTCGAATACGTAAGGGAAAGGCATGGGCAGCCTTGAATAGGCTTTCCAGGATTTGGAAGTTACCGAGAATTAATCGGAAACTTAAGGTCCGATTATTTAGAGCAACAGTAGTTCCAGTACTCCTCTATGGGAGTACATGCTGGGCTCTAACTGCTGAGGACACCAAATCTCTGGATGGCACATTCACAAGAATGCTACGCCGGGTTCATTGTGTCAAGTACAATGCACACATCTCCAACCAGACACTATATAACATTGTAGGTGTCTCATTGGTTCCCCCAAGCTTGACACTAGAACAAAATCGCCTCCGCTTTGCAGGACATTGCTTTCGCCGTGAGGACCAGCCAGTGCATAATCTTGTACTTTGGCAGCCTCATGGAGTGAATAAGCATGGTGGACAGCCCATGACTTTCTTGAGACGCATCTTAAAGGACACTGGCCTTGAAGATGCGGATGATCTAGCAAATGTCATGGGTGATAGGGAGTTGTGGTGGTGCAATTTTGTCGATAAGCCGGCACAGCATTCTTAAAAATTCAGCTGCAATACAGCATTCCGATCCTAGTTTCATCGCCTTTATTGCAGACTCTGCATGACCGTTAGATTGGTGGTTGTAGGGTGATGAAGGGTTATATAATATGCCATTGTTATTTCAGAACGTTATGAACTCATTCGATTTAAATTGGGGTCCATTGTTGTCGTCGGTTGTTAACCGACATGGTATACCAAAATCCCGCATCCAGTGATAGAAATGTTTAACGACAACGGCTGTGTTGATGCCAGTAAGACCGTTCTTGCCACATAATTAAATACAAGGCCATCCTGAATATTTGTCCGAGATCACTGTAACTCCATCCTTCTTTCTCAAAGAGATCTGCTGATATGCTGTTACCGGGAATTGTTGGTAGTGGGTGGTGTATGAGTGGTTCAGCTCTTTTGCTGTCTTTAAAGTGTTTCACTCTCATTGCATCTACTGACGATGTTAGTTACGTCATTAGTAAGACCAGGCCAATAGATTGTTTGGCGAGCACGAGGCAACATACGTTCTCGTCCCTGATGGGCACTGTGAAGATGATGAAGGACTCTAAGACGCATTGTCTATCTTTTACCTGAGCCGCTAGCTGGATGGTTAGAGCATCAGTCTTCCAACCCGGAGGTCACCAGTTCGATCCCACCTGGACGTCATTGCCGACTTTGCAAAAAGCTGTGCCCAACAAAACGTTATAATAATATGAAACCACTCATTCACCCATTACACCAATAATAAATTATATATACCGGTCGCAATTCTCTATGGGTGTAACTAACGTACCTAAATTAGTAGCTAGAGTGTATATAATTAATCATTGTGGCCGTGATGGTTCATGGTTAATATACACTACCCTTTCATTGTAGCGAGTGGTTAAAGACGGCCACGTTCGGTAGGGTTGAGTACAGTGGCAGCATATGATGGTATTGACACATGGGAGGCCATGAGAAGGTAAATTGCGGACATACAAGGTATCAGATAGTATTTCCAGGTCTATTTTTTACCTGAGCCGCTAGCTGAATGGTTAGAGCGTCAGACTTCCAACCCGTAGGTCACCAGTTCAATCCAATCTGGACGTCATTGCCGACTTTGCAAAAAGCTGTGCCCAACAAATAGTTATAATAATATGAAACCACTCATTCACACAAAACACCAATAATGTTTCCTTTCTGCCATGTTGCAGTTAGGTTATCGCATGACAAATGTTCACAAAGGCGAACAATGCGCGGCGACGGTCATTCCGAAAACAATTTTTGATACAATATGGATATAAGAGGTTGGTGATCGACGACCAGGCAATACTTGGCGCCTCGCAAAAATAAGCGGCACTTACAAACAGCCCAGACGACAGCTAGTAACTCAGCCTCCGTTGCAGATTATCGTGATCCTTCGGCTGTCACTGATCTAGAACCACATGCAAGTAAACGAAATAGTTCCGCCATGTGTGGCTGCTGCCATAGGGCATATCCCAAACCGCGAGACAGAGCAGCATCTGTCTCCGAAAATAATGGTGCCCCATAGGTGAAATTAGCCAAAATCCTCGGTGATGTTACCCAGTATAATTTTATTAAATGCTTCTTGTTGCTGTGCTTCCCATATGAACGGTGTATCTTTAGAAAGGATTGCAATGATAGGAGTGGCTAATGTTGCTAGATCAGCGATGAACAACTGTTGAATTGCTAAACTGTTGAATTAGCCCACAGAATGAGCGTACATCGGTTTTATTTTGTGGTATGGGGAAGTACTTCAGTGCTTTGACAAGACCTGGTGTAACCGTATGATGTGATGCGGTATCCACACCAGTTGACCTCTTTCTCGCCATATATCAACTTATTCCTATTCAGAGTAATGCCACTCTCTGCATCGATTGAGAACAGCTTTTACACGTTGATAATGTTCAATTGGGGCTTTTATCATAAATAATGATGTCTTCTACACTTTTCCGCACATTATCTGTCTCCCCTCGCATCGTGTTCGTCTCCAGCTGAGATCAACCACATAGGGTTCCGTAGACATTAATAACGGCTCCATGGGGGCAATGAACGTTGTGAGGGGGACACTGTCCGGGTGTAGTTGTACTTGCCTGTACCCGTGACGTGCGTCTAAAGTAGTGAAAAATGTCATTCCGGGACTGATTTGATCAACCTCGTGGGCAGGTATCTTAGATGTGTGTCCAGGTCGCTGAACTGCTCGATTAAATACAGAGAGACTGAGAACCCATAAGGTGGACAAAAATACAGATAGACTGAGAAAATATAAGGTGGGCAAAAATACAGAGAGACTGAGAACCCAACCCATAAGTTGGACAAAAATACAGATAGACTGAGAACATATAAGGTGGACAAAAATACAGAGAGACTGAGAACCCAACCCATAAGGTGGACAAAAATATAGATAGACTGAGAACCCAACCCATAAGTTGGACAAAAATACAGATAGACTGAGAACATATAAGGTGGACAAAAATACAGAGAGACTGAGAACCCAACCCATAAGGTGGACAAAAATATAGATAGACTGAGAACCCAACCCATAAGGTGGACAAAAATACAGATAGACTGAGAAAATATAAGGTGGGCAAAAATACAGAGAGACTGAGAACCCAACCCATAAGGTGGACAAAAATACAGATAGACTGAGAACCCAACCCATAAGTTGGACAAAAATACAGATAGACTGAGAACATATAAGGTGGACAAAAATACAGAGATACTGAGAACCCAACCCATAAGGTGGACAAAAATATAGATAGACTGAGAACCCAACCCATAAGGTGGACAAAAATACAGATAGACTGAGAAAATATAAGGTGGGCAAAAATACAGAGAGACTGAGAACCCAACCCATAAGGTGGACAAAAATACAGATAGACTGAGAACATATAAGGTGGACAAAAATACAGATAGACTGAGAACCCATAAGGTGGACAAATATACAGATAGACTGAGAACCCAACCCATAAGGTGGACAAAAATACAGATAGACTGAGAACATATAAGGTGGACAAAAATACAGAGAGACTGAGAACCCAACCCATAAGGTGGACAAAAATACAGATAGACTGAGAAAATATAAGGTGGGCAAAAATACAGAGAGACTGAGAACCCAACCCATAAGGTGGACAAAAATACAGATAGACTGAGAACCCAACCCATAAGGTGGACAAAAATACAAATAGACTGAGAACATATAAGGTGGGCAAAAATACAGATAGACTGAGAACCCATAAGGTGGATCAATACAGTGTACAATAAGAACATTTAGGTTGTTCAATACAGACAGATTGAGAATCTATATGGTGGACCAATGCAGAGAGATAGAGAATCTATAAGGTGGTTAAATACAGACAGACTGAGAACATATAAGGTGGACCAAAATGAGAATATGTAAGATGTGGGGCGAGACACGTATGGCGAGCCATCAGCGAACTGATATAATTATACTATGGCCGTTTCTCAAAAGTCTGTGTGTGACGTGTGTGTGTGTGTGTGTGTCGGTAGCCATAAATGTCGGAAGCCATAATCGAAGTTAATATCTTCAGTTAAATTGTATGGTTGAATCGAATTATTTCGATTCTTCTATCGGTAATTAATTATTTAGGGGGGTAACATTTATCCCATCTGGTATAAAATTAACATGGGTAGATTCGCCGTGTCCCATTCTATCAAAGTCTTTACTTTATACTCGAGATTAATGTCAAGTTTTATAGTTATTTATTGATTTACAATTAAAATTGCATTTTTATCAATTAATTCACACGCAGGCTCTAACCGCATAATGACAGTCAATACGGAGTAATTCCTTCCCGTGTCTTAGCAACGCTGAGAATGTCCTGGCCTGTTAGAGGCAGACTGCTGCTGGTTGGGGATGGTAGGATAGCATTAATTCCCTAAACATTCACTCACTCTCCATAGAACTGGCTGACGGGGGTGTGTGTGTGTGTTTAGGTATCAGTTATTCAATGACATTAATATTATTACTAATGAAGGAATAGTGCTCCTTCAATACATCTCAACAGACATCAATTCATTGCCTGTGCCTACCAACGCGTGCTCCATAACATAACAACATATATCCTTGATTTCCATCACCTCTCACCACAATTATTATTAGTAATTAAAAGTTTCAATTCGGTTTGTCGTTCCGTTATCTGGTTATTCAGTTATTGCATTATTAATAAATAAATGTTTTAAAATATATCTTACGAAATATGGTTAATAATTAAAACTTGTCGCTAACATTCTCACTATGGGGGTTTTAAGGAGTGCTGATTACATTTCTGATGTCAGTTTTCACGTTTACATAAATCTAGTCTGTCTGTCTGTCGGTCTTTCTGTCAGTCAGTCTGTCAAAACATAAAAGAGAATTCAAATTAACTAACATTCTCGCTATTGGGGTTTTAAGGGGTGCTGATTTCATTTCTGATGTCAGTTTTCAGGTTTACATAAATATAGTCTGTCTGTATGTCGGTCTTTCTGTCAGTCAGTCAGTCTGTCAAAACTTAAAAAATAATACAAACTAACTAACATTCTCGTTATGGGGGTTTTAATGGGTGCTAATTTTATTTCAGATGTCAGTTTTCACGTTTAAAAAAATCTAGTCTGTCTGGCTGTCGGTCTTTCTGTCAGTCAGTCTGTGAAAACTTAAGAAAGTATACTAACTAACCAACATTCTCGCTATGGTGGTTTTAAGGGTTGCTGATTTCATTTTTGATGTCAGTTTACACGTTTACATAAATCTAGTCTGTCTGTCTGTCGGTCTTACTGCCAGTCTGTACTACTGTACTGTGGTTGGCATTACACCATATACCTAACACTAATAATACAGTCTACAATACAGCCTATCTACAGTACAGAATGGATTTTTTGCCACGAAGAGCAATAAATGTCATTAATACTATCCACCAGTATACCTACTCCAAGAGCCTTCCAATAAAACATGTATTCCAGCATGACGTCCACTGCACGTCTTCGTGCTGTCCATTGTGACGTGCAGTGGACGTCATAGGCTCTAAGGGGTTAAGCAACACGGTCCCTACTTCGCCCTGTCGACACCCCAGCCATTTTTCACCAATCCTTTTTTATAGTTTTTTAATTTTTTTGGTATTGGTGAAAGTTCTACAACATTAGTAGATATGTTTTTTATGATAGCTAGTGTTTTTTTGCTCGCTAGTATTTTTTGAAATTATAAAAAATGTGAAAGTCCATGATATTTCAGGTTAAACTGTTGAAGAATATATTAATGACCAAAATAATTTCCAAAAATTACTAGCTAGTAAAAAATACTAGCTATATACCATTAAAAATCTACTAAGGTTCTAGAATATTCACTAGTATAAAAAAGCACTCAAAATCACAAAAAATAAAGGTTAAAAAACTCATTCGGGACCCTTTTGCTTAAGGAGTCAAAATTGTAGAACAAATTCCCGAAGTTTGCGACGTTTGCGAAATTCGCGAAGAATCCGTCAGTTTCTGTGCCCTAATGGTTTCGTGACGAAACAATCAAATCTTACACACTTAACACACGCGAACTAATTTAATGTGTGTATTAGTATGCATGAATCATTAAATAGAAATTAAATTAATGAACGCTATTTCAACATGAAATCTACGGAATCAATACACAACACACCCACACTACTGAATTCAAAAATTTATATAGATTGCAACTTATATTTGGCTACCTTTTAGGCCTAAATGGGTGACTAATTTAATTATTCACCCCTATATATTTGTAGCCTTTTTAATTTGTGCCTCTAATTGAATCAAACATTAAACTAAAATATATGTCACAATATTGGTCTGTCGGTAGCTGGTCAATGAATCTCTCATAAATTTGTTAATTAGTCGCTGCTCAGTCATTGAACATTTGAACACGTGCTGCTCGAAGACCCCACAACGTGTACCAATACAGATGTAGTGAGAATCTATATGGTGGACCAATACAGATCCTGATGCGTTTATAATAATTATTTCATTATTGGTGAGGACGTGCACTGACTATCTCTTTATAGAATCTTTAGAGGAATTTTTGAATTTCTTTTTGGATTAAATAGACAATACTGAGATATTGTTAACAAAAATAATGCGGTTGGATAATATTGTATAATGAATATACCTGCTACACAGAAAAATATTAACAATATTTGTTTCTGATAAAAATAATGTAAATTCTTATTAAATGGAAATGGAATTGTCAGAAAATGAATAAATTTTTTCTTAATCTAAATCAAAAGAAATATAACACAAATTTAATAATTTAATTTTTTACATTAAGTCAATATATGTGGTGAATTGAACCAGAATATGAAAATTAATTAGCTCTTTATAAAATCAAATTTAATACGATTAAAGATATGAGTTCGGTCCCCAGAGTGTGTAGCCAACCAATTTAACAATAATGGTCACAATACATCACACTAAGGTGTCTGATAAGCAATTATAATTAACTCCTGTTTATTACACTGGGTTTCTCATTAATCTGAGTCCAACTCGTCTCCGTAATCCTCGTCGTCACAACTGCTCCCCCGATTCGATATGAATTGCGACCTCCGCTTGAGAATGCTAGCGGTGGTCGGATCTTTCGCTAGCTCGAAGGCTTTCTTCCCTTCGCCATTCAGAATCATTGCGTCCGCACCGGTCGCTAACAGTTGCTCCACCACATCCGGGTGCGACTTCCACGCGGCTGCGTGCAGTGGAGTATCACCCAGCTTGTTCTTTACGTTGACTTGGCAACCAGCAGACGCTAAAAGCGCCTCAACGCAGTCAATATGACCACCATGAGCTGCCCAATATAAAGCCGGGGATCCAGACTTGTCTAGGCTATTTACAGAGACTTTATTCAACAGACATTCCTTCAGGAATTCGAAATTTCCCCGCTTAGCGGCCTCGTGCAAGGGATTGTCAACAGATGCTGTGTTTTCTTCTACGTAGTTACTAGGAATCAAGCCAGACCTTGCCCCGACCCGAGCCTTCCACCAGTGAGGGTTGCTCGAGTCAGACACATACAGAGTTTCTCCTTCCTCAAATGAGAGTTCGTCTCTTGTTTGTGCCGTGTAATTATACATAGCGCGATAGACTTTGACTTGTCCCGGCTTTGGTAATAATTTGGGAGGAGCCGGCGCTGGTCGTCTGTGATGACTCATAGTGATACCCGGTTGCTACAGAAACGAAAATAATATCAACAATATCAAAAATATTCAATATAACATTTATATTTTCAATAATCTTACAAAATCATCCTATTTCCACCCGGATATCAAGATATACAGTAGAGTTGCTGTTGACCTAATACTGTACAATAAAGCAAACATTTAATAATCTTTGCGAACATTTGCGTGCCAACATTTACACGGAAATGTAATCTATACAGGGTACAGAGTATGAACTTCACACACCACCTAGCGGTTTGAAGTGTAGAGACTATAGTTTAAGTTGTTTCTATTATGGCCTTAATATTTATTATATTAATTTTTGTTGTGGTTTTGGTTGATTACTCATTAAGTCTTTAGGCCTCCGATCCGGCTGGCAATTAATATGTACAGAATTCTTAGCAACAAACAGCGTCATATATATTTTATCCCTTTCTTTTTTCACTGTCATGTTTAATTCATTCATAACTTGGTTTTACATTTATATAGAAAGTAACATATTGTATCATTAAAATAATAATTATGTTGACCTTTGGCCTCTACTCTGTATATAATATCTATAGTAATATATCATGTTTTCAGTGAAATATTATTTATTTTAATTAAATGAATATATTCCAGGATGTTGAGATGTTTGATGATAAGTCGATAAATTATTACGACATCGAAAATGGTTCGACGATATTTCTGAAGACATGGGACGGGTGGAACGATTTCTTCAATGCCGTAATGCTGGACAACGGACAGAGTGTTATAAAGCATTTATCGACGGATGAACAGGTAGGCCTATACATATACTGTACAGTGTACATGCAGAAATTAATCACTGAATATTTTGCAAATTAAAGCAATTTTGTGTGATATAGGAATGTTTCTTAAATTATTTACCATAAGGTTTCCTAGAAACTGGAGTAGAAGGTTTCCTAGAAACTGGAGTAGATTCAGGGAACCGGATATAGAAATAAGGAACATTAAGGCGAAAAAATCTTTAGTTTAAACATATTAGTTATATTGTAGCTAGGTCTTGGCAATGCGATGTTGCCTATAGTTGTATAACACCCCATTGTTTATGTGTGCATCATACGTAATGTTGTGCGCAGTATCCTGCTACTGTATATGTACCACCTAGAGACCTGGTGTTTTCAGCAGTTGTAGCCCAGCATGATGGGCTGCCATCGAGCAGCACATATGCTGCACTGCAACAAGGAAAAGGCGGCCGTTATCGCCAGCTATTAACGGTGGTATATTGGATGTAGTTTCATTGTGATTGTTTGTACGTAGATTATATCAAATATCAGTAATATCACCCTCTTGGTGTATTATTAGTATTATTACAAAAATCTTCAAGATCTTGGATAGTTTGTGGACCAGGCTTTCCTTTTGCAAATTCTGAAACATTCCTTATTGTTTGATGTAACATAAATGGCTCTATGAAATGCAGTGTTCCATATACCCTGATTTACTGGGCTCACATAAACTTACGTACTGTACATTATACTGTAGTGATATAAGTAGTCTATCATTTGTGCACTTTTGTTACAGGTGGCGCGTTATCAATCTCGAGTCGCGTGTTTCATGGCTGGCCATTTCGGTTTAATCGACCTCGCGGTCACCCTGATAAAGCTGGGCGTGCGATCGGACGAGGCCGTTGGCTACCATCCCAGTCGGGTGTGGTGCCAGGAGGACAAGCCCCACATCGAGTCCTACAAGTGCCCCATCCACGAAGCCACGGAGCACGGTCAGCTGTCGGTTCTGCGAATATTCGTCAACCACAACCTCTGCGCGATTCTCGCGAGAGATGGCAACGATTTACAACCTCTTAACATTGCTCTCCGAAAAGGTAAACGACCTTGCGCCTCTTTCCTAATAACAAGGCAGTGGAGTAAAGTTCCTTTCGGTCCACATCACCTAATCAGTTTGTCCATCTACCGACGAATACGACTGTGGTTGGAGCGAATTCGCGATCGCATTTACGCTCGGTACGGGGGCACTGCGAGTTCCATTCGACCGAAACGTCTGACGGGGACCTCGTACCAACGGGCCGGTGCCATCCTGGGGCAGACCATCGTGGTGGACGGCTACTACGATACGCTACGCAACTCGCAACCGCGGTCCCACTTGCCGCGTTACAACGATCAGATAGTCGGCTATGTTAAACCGCAACCGGACCGGGAGATTCGAACGCCGCCCGTCGTCAAACAATGCCGCTTGAACCGCGAGCGAGGACTGCTAGCGCGTTCCGTTACTTGCATCGAATTCCCCACATTAAAAGATTCGAGCGCAAAAAATTTCGCGGTGCCCCCAAAAAGCGCGTTTTCTTACGTTTACGAAAAAGCGGTGAATTTCTCACGGGAGCCCTTCTACTTACGTAAATACAACCCCGTAGATGCCAACCACTTAAACACGGTGGAGATGTTGTTCCCGGGATTATCAAAGGAAACGGACTTTTTGGTGGAACATCTAAAAACGAATAAAAACGATTTACCTAAACTAACAGGAAACGAGATTAATTTTTTACCTTCTAGGTCGACTAAAATAGCTCGATTCCAGAATAGTAACTTTGAGCAACCTGTGCGCCAGTGGGTGGCCCAACAATATAAGAAGTCAGTAGACGATTCCGGCCATTGCAGTGTTGGTAAGGAGGTCCCTGTGACCGCAACATCGGCAATGTCTGCAATTCGCCGTGGGTTACCGACAGCACCCGATGGTCGGACGAGTTTCGGTGGTCGCTTTGTCTACACCCCGCGGCACCTGCGTAGCGCCGACCCTGTGCTGCACTATGAGTCTCGTAGAGGGAAGTCTCTGAGACAGAAAGCGTCCGAGAGTTTGGATCTCGCGAATACCTTCACGAATATACCTTGGTTACATCAGGTTAAACTAGCCACAACATTTTGTAATAACGACATCAAGCGGTCATCATTGGCAAGAGTTTGATTATGTATGTTTCTAGATTGTTCCGCTTAAATTATACTTGAATTTTAACGTATGTACTTCTTTGTAGAGAAGTATTTAATTTATTTATTTCAAACCAGAAGGTTAATTTCATAGACAATAGTAAACAGCACAAACATATAAGATACATATGTATATAAATATGAGTATGCGCCCCCCCCCCCCCATTATTGTATTCTATAATGCACGAAGAAGTAACACTTAAAATTATGGTAAAGATAAACAAGTTCTAAATTTCTTAACAGTTGTACTGCAGAAGCTCCTCCCCTAGTGGTATGTTTCACGAAGTACATCATGACAAGCCGCAAAATATATTATTCAACAAGTAATGTGTGCTTTTTTACCAAATTGTGACATTATGAAACAATTTGCGTTTCATAAAAACTACGTATGAAAAATTAAATTTTAGTTACAAATACTAATATTTGGTTACTTTAATAAGATACAATGTTCCTTTGACAAACAAGCCCTGCAAATAAGAGGATGATTAATGGCATAAACTGCAATGCTCACTTTAACAAATGAGTAATTTTACAATCTCGGTTAGTTTCCGATAATTGACAAAACCCAGCAGCACCCAGGCACTTCGTACGAGTCTTGTTGGACAACACTGTAATAGTTTAATTTACCAAACTGTACATTTACTGTACTTGTTCTATGCTAGTCGTCTGGAAATGGTGGTAATCAGCCAATCAGAGAGCAGGTAGTTACTGAAAAGTACTCAACTGGGGAACTGGTCACAATGAAAATGCAAAGCATTTTATCGCTTTGTTAGAGCCATTGTCAATGCAACCTGCTCCTACCCCACATTGGAAAAAGTGAAAAAAAGTAGGCCTACTCATTCACTCATTTAATATGAATTTATAGCTCATCAAAAGTAGATAACGTTTTCAGTTACTGTAATTAAAAAAAATATTGTCGCTGATCACGATAAAACTTGTTTAATATTTTCTGGTAATGCAACCATCATTTTGGTGCTATTGTGGTGCCCCCAGGACGAAAAGTACAAGTAGTTAAAATTTCAAACTGTTAAGTTTTGCCTTTAGTTGGGTACTTCTGAAGCTATACTGGTTTTCAAGGTCTATGATCACGGTAAAATTTGTCAAAACTATTTTGTGGTACAGTAACGCAACTATCGTTTTTAGAGCTTGTCTGGTGGGACGAAAAATAGAAGTAGCATAAAATTTCAGACGCCAAAAATTTAATTTGTTTGAATTAAATGATTAATTTAATTAATTTTATTCTGAATATAATCTATAGGGGTCGATGATCACGATATAATAAGTTATCTATATATGATTTATTTTCAGTTTGTGCAATGCTACTTGTATTTTTCATGCCTCTTTGGCACAGGTCCAAAAATGCCACAATGAATCTTATACAATATTTTTGAATCTCATATTGATGATCAGGTGAAATCAGAATCAGGTTGATTTGGTTATGATTTTTGATTACTAAATTTGTGCTACTTGTAGTTTTGTGCCGCACATGGTTGACACATATCCAAAAATGCCTTAATCAACAAGGTACAATATATTTCAGTGTCATATTCGTAATCATCATTCCAAAAAACCCATAAGATCAGAAAATAAGTTATGGTGGTGATTTTTTATTATCAAATTTGAACTAGGCCTACTTATTTTTTTCGTGCCCCGTGAGGGGGACATTCCAAATTGCCAGGAATTTTCTCGAATGTTATATTTGAGTTCTATGATCGTCATTATCATTTATCATCCAAAAAACTTCATATGCCATAAATAAATTTATTTTCGCGAACCATAAAAACTTTCTGCGGAACTGCGGGAGTTCGTAGCGGTGAAAGTGGCGGGGTGGGTCGAGAGTATCGCTCATCTCTCCGAGGTGGCTGCGGAGTACCCGCAGACCGCCTACACCGGCATGTCCCGCTGCGTGCAGGCGGAGTGGAGATGAGGACCTGGCGCCAATCCGACAGGAACTGTTACGTTGCTTCATCCCGGCCCTATTTGGAACTTCCCATGGAACAGTGGATGAGGAGCTGGTTCTCCTCCCTGTCCGACACGGTGGGATCTGGATCCGGGACCCCCTGCTGCGGAGGGGTCAAGCTAGGGAGGCGTCGCTATCTGGGACTGTTGGGGTGGTTGAGGCGCTGACGATGGGCAGCCCCCTCAACGTCGCCGACCACTCAGCCCGTCTTGCCTCCGCATTGGCTGCGAGTCGCGTCGCCCAGGACGCTGTCGGCGCAGCCTTCCGTGGTTGATAACACCGACCTGGCCCCAGAGGTGTGCCACGACAACCTCGCGTTGCGATACGGCCTCACGCCGCCAGGCCTGCGTGTGAAGTGTGAGGGGTGTGGGGAGTCGTTTACAACAACCCACGCCCTGAACTGCAAGTCGGATAATAAGGCGGCATGATGACGTACGTGAGGTCTTTGGGGACCTCATTGCCTCTGCCTTTGGGGGCGCATGCGTCCAGCGCGAGGTTCCCCTGGCGTCCGGTTACCTGGACAGAAGGGGCCGCGAGGTGGGGGGAGTTAGGGCGGATCTCTTGGCGAGGGGAGTCTGGACCGAACAGAGGGACTCTGACTTTCGATATTGCGATCGTAAACGCCGACGCCCCCTCATATGCTCACCGGCCCTTGGACTCTGTCCTCTAACAGAGAGTCCGAGCCAAGAAGGTGCACTACAGCGCGGTGTGCAAAGATAGAAGGTTCTCCTTCACCCCCCTTGTCGGAACCACCGATGGGGTGTGGTGCAAGGATACTGATATCTTCTTAGGCCACCTCGCTGAGACCCTTGTGGCTCGGCGGCAGGGGATGCGGGATCGTGGCCTAGCCTGCGTTCTCGGGGGAGTTCGGAGGCGGCTGTAGTTCGCGCTCCTCCGCTCAAACTCCCTTTGTCTGCGCGGTGGGCGGCGACCATGGAGGGCGCTGGCCTTTGGGGATGGGGCGGGTCTGCGGGGCAATCACCTCGCAGACCGATATTAATCCCCATTGCACCCCTTTTTTAATTGTATTGTTTATATCTTTTTAATTTTATTGTTCTGATAGGTGGTGGGAATTTGGTGCCGTTTTATATTTACTTTATATTTAATTTTTATTATAATCACATGCTGATATTGGTTATAATAATAAATAAAAACCATAAAAACTTTTGAAAATTTCATCACGAAAACTATTGGAGATGGGTGCCAGAAAGGCACCACAGCGCGTAAACTACATCATACAGTAGCTAATAGCTATGTAATTGACGTTTGCGCTGTTGGATACTGTAGTCCATTAAATTTTAGGACAAAATCAGCAAGTCGCATCCCCCCACACCCCTCCTAATTTGGTATGATCAAAGTTCGATAAGTTTTCTTACTGCTGCTGGCCGGGGCGAATTTTTCAATTTCTGAGCGAATTCGATACAACAAGCCGTATATTTGGGAATATTTAGCCACTTCGGTTGGCTTTTCATCTGCAGATTCCGAATCTCAAAATCGTTTTCTATTTCACCAATAAACTTCCGGAGATATTATTGCGTACAGTTGAGAATGATGCAAATTTGAAATATTGCATAAGTTTATATTTTATAGTATGATCGGCGGCTTGAATTTCCGCTTATCTGTGAAAGCCTTTTCAAAAACAGCTTTGATTCAATATGATTGAAGCGGAACGGAATTGCTCGCGGGCAGTTCCGCTTGAAGCCTTTTTGACTGCCGCTTGGATACCGCTTGCCTTCCCAAATAGTGAGGGGGTACTCGCAATCTGCTCACAAGCGGCTTAATTTTTGTTAAGCGGATTGACAAGCCGCATGGATTCCGTTTAGTGAGAAGGCCCAAAAAGCGACAGTACTTTATACCGATGGTTTTGTCAGATGATGTACCGATAACTCATGTAAATCATTAACTACTGTATTTACATACTTTTTTGAGTTCTGTAGTTTGAGTAATGTTAGCAATGTACACGAGCGGGGCCTTCGTGCAGCAAAATCTGTAAGCCATCTTAGCGAACTATTATAATTACACCATGGCTAGTTATATATTGGCTTCCGACACACTGACACACACACAGACGACAGACTTTTAGAAACCGGCCATAGTATAATTATAATAACAGTTCGCTGATGGCTCGGAGTTTTGACACGCCCCACATAGGCAGACCGCTACAGGTGCGCCGTAACTGTATACAAAAATGTGCTGTGAAAAATGATAGAAATTGGTGGTCAATATATTAACAAGGTGTACCGGATTCTGCACTGGATTCTCACCCGCCTGCATTATAAACAATTCTCACCAGTGTGGTGGCCCATTAGAGCCACTACATTTTATTTATTAATTTTTACGTGAATAAAATTTCATTTAATTTAATGTTAATATATAAATCAAGTAAAATAAAAAAAAAACATAAAATTTGCTTTCACTTTTGTTTCCAATTAGATTAGTTTAACTTTAACTTTCGTTTTCATCTCATTTTCGATTTTTGCACACGGCCCATTACAGTCACCCTATTAGCCAAGGACTACAGGCGGCCACCTTTTACCCTTACAATCAATTGCAGGCTGTGACTCCAATGGGCCATACAAGGCAGCCCAGTACAGCCATCGATTTCCGAAGAGAAACCTAAAACTGATTTTTGCAGGTGGCCCATGGCGGTCATTTCCCTATGATGGGACTAGGAGAGCCAGACTGACAGAGAGAATTCGCAACCTGGCCTAACTCATACACCAGCAACAATCCAGCATGGTGAGCATACTTTCATTATATGGGATTCCTGATGAAGTTATTGCAGCAATCAGATCAAAGTGAAAGTAAAACTAATTGGAAACAAAACTGAAAGTAAATCTAATGTTTTTTATTAATTGTACTTGATTTAAAAATTAACATTAAATTAAATGAAATTTAATTCACGCAAAAATTAATAAATAAAATGTAGTGGCTCTAATGGGCCGCCATACACCAGACATATAAAGTTATACCTTATGTACTATGTCTTGTCTCACTACACAATTCACATAATACACGCGAAAAAAGTACGTTTAATCCCGCTGACATGTAATGTATTACATAAAAAAATAATTCAAATTTAAGAATTATTGCACACAAATCCAATCGATTCATGAGATCGTTTCCTACAGAAGTTCTTCATAATGGGTGGGTGTTCTCTAATCCATACAATGACGCACATTGCGCAACCAACCAACTCTTAGTTAAATGGAATAGAACATGTGTTTACTTTGAACGATAACCGACCCCGCCAGCATGATCATTTCTCGTAAATTAATCCAGTTTAGTTATCATTTGGCCAAGAATACCATTATTCCTACTATGACACCTCATGGCTTGGTGGCGCAACGGTAGCGCGTCTGACTCCAGATCAGAAGGTTGCGAGTTCAAATCTCGTCCGGGTCACAATTTTTTTTAACGATTGTCGTTGTTTGAGCTTAGTGTCAGCGCAGGACTTACAGAAAAATATTAAGCTAACGAGAAAAATGATATAGTTTATTTTCACGATTTTTATTATTTTTTCGTGAGTCGCGAACATCAATAATAAGTTAAATAATAATAATATGAATAATATCTATCTGTATCTGAATATCTATCTAGGACCCCCTTGGAAATAAGCTGCAAAGCTTTAGGGGTAATCCTATATGTTATGTTGGACAATACCTTTATACCGGTACATTGTTTGGTGTATTTGTTATTGTTTTTACATAATGTATAAATAAATCTATCTATCTATCTATCACCATAATGTTGTCGCGAAATTTTGATTTTCATACTCAATATAAATGAAATCGCCCTTCTTAATGTGCTATTTTTGCTCCAAACATATGACCTTCTTCCCAAATAATACATATTTACACCAAAATATTTCGATTAAAACAAATAATATATAATTTAGCCAAACCATGCTATAATGCATCAATTAGATTTTGATTTTCTCAAAATTAATACTCGTTTCCCAAATTAAATATGATTTTCACAAATTAAATATTATTCCCCCAAAATTATATAAAAGATAATATTAAAAATATATATATATCTACCAATTTAAACTGCTCCTTTCCTTCACTTATTGGTAAGGGGGTCATTTATTGTTTTGATTAAAAAGTACTCGGTAAACGTGTGAAATACGAAATATGTTGTGTAATTTCAGACATTTGTATTGTCCCTTCGGGACAGTAATAGTGTGGAAAGATAGTATTATAATGATATTATACAAGGGCAAGGGTTAACGAAATCCCACAAAATCAGAGCCTTATATGGCTTAGGGTTATGGTTAAATTACTGCTTTAATTATGGGTTGTGCCTGACCAACAAACCCTAACATAAAAAACAAACCAATAACTAAATGGACATTTGGCCCAAATGTGGAACACACTTGGGCCAAATGTGGTTAGTTTTGGTTAATTTTGGCCCAAATATGGTTGGCCAACTGTCCGATCACCCTCGTATTTTATGGTGTGTCATGGAATGCTACCATAGAGATGATCTATATGGCATTCCATGGGTGTGTACAGACGCCCATGTGAAGAATACTAGGTTTTCACTTTTTGTACGACATTAATGTTATGATATTTTTAAAAAAATAAGAATCTTTAGTATATGGTCCTGGAATATGGTGCCACTATTCAGGTACCTTGACCCCCCCCCCCCCCCACATGTTTCAATAAATCTTAATGAGATTGCATGAAATTTGAAACAGAGATAGTTTCAACTCCCGACCACTGACTGGGTGAGCCAGCATTTTTTGAGGTCAGGTCAGGTATTCTAGGTCATTTATCAAGAAAACTTGCCCCCTCCATGCAGCATAAAGGAGGCGCCACCTGTAGCTGCATATACCCTCTTACTAGGGCAAATCTGGTCCTGTAACTAGGACCCCCTTCGTTCTGGGATAAGGACGCCATTGGTCCTTTTAATAAGGACCCATATACTTGGCTGCAGGGGTATATGGCCTGGCCAGGCAGATGGTGATCTACGAATGGCTGGTCAGGAGTAGCATGTTCTCATGTCCACTCTGAATGCACTCACTGCGACCTGCACCTGGCAGCAGGGGTACATGGCATAACCCAGCAGATGAGCTGCATAGCCAATGGTGGGTCATGTGCGCCAGAGAAGATATGGGTGCTGGGCCTCGTATCTGACTCCACTGCAACACCCACCCTGTGGAATGGCAAACCAGGGTGTGGTATTTGCCCCGAGAGCTGACTCGGCAAAAAAGCACCCCCCAACCCACACTATGGATTACATTAGTAATGCGGAGGTCCTGCCACTAGAGGCCAGAGGAATTACCGGACACAATCGGCCTCACAGGCGTCAGTTATCTCCTGACCGGCTGCCTGTATCACCCCCTACTGGAGAGAGTGAAGCCAACAATTCTTTAAGTCCCTTTCCTGATGACCTTTCTGGCCCAAACCCTGGGTCACCAGGGAGGCCAGATTCTGAGGGGGAGAGGGATTCTGGAGTTGGAGGCTACTCTCATGTTCCACCCCGACCAACAAAGCCATTGGTGAATCCGAGGCAAGTCACTAGACTAGCCTCAGTAAACACCCTAACACTCGGGTCCCCAATGCGACAAGGTGAGCTGACTGCCTTGGCAGATAAGCTTTCTCTTAGTGCAATTTGTGTTCAAGAGCACCGAATGGAAGAGCACTGGACAGACTGATGAGGTTCTGATTAAGGACATAGGGGGCGGTTGGCGACTCGCCCTCGCTTCTGCAGATGATAGTGGCAATGGTGGCATTGGTCTATTGATGAATCCAACTGCACATGCAGCATTGGACAAAATAGACCAAATCTCTAACCGCATCATCCGTTGCCACTTCTCATGTTATGGAAGACTGGCTAAGAAGTTTCCTAAGGTGGTTCTGATTGTGTGCTACTCTCCAACTAGTGTTGCCCCTGTAGAGGAGGTGGAAAATTTCTACCACAATCTACAAGCAGCTACTGATGGAGTGGATCAGCATGCATTCTTAACATTCCTGGGAGACTGTAATGCAAGTCTGCATCTATCACATACATCGCCCAGGGTCTATAGCAATAGTGTTAACCGAAATTCCGTCCTTCTTCAGGATTTTATCTCTGGAAATGGATTGTTTTCGGCTGGATCCCAGTTCAAGAAGCGAACTGGATGGAAAGCTATGGACTCATAGTGGACCCAGTGGTCACAAGTCCCAGATAGACCATATTCTGTTTCGAAGGAAATACAGGAGCTCTATACAAGACTGTAATGCATTTACACTTCGACCCTTCTCCAGTGATCACCGCCTTATTGTGGCCAAGGTAAGACTTAGTCTGCGTGCTAGCAGAACAACGAAATCTGCCTTACCGCGGCATGACTGGTCCTCTCTGTTGCAACAGCCAAGTGTGAGATCCAGCTTCACACTACAGCTGAGCAACAGGTATGAGGTTCTTGCCTCTGAGGCGGCAGATCACTGTGAGGGCTATACTGCCTTCACATAAGCAGTTAAGTTAGCAGCTGCAGAAACAGTTCCTGTATACCCTCGAAATAGGAAAAGGGCCCCCTGGAGTGACAACAAAATTCAGAAGTGCCGAAATGACCTCCATAAGGCGCAGAAAGAATCCCGACTCAAACAGACTACAGCGGCCAAGAATGCAGTTAAGGCCTAGGCGGCCTAGTGTCTAGGTCCCTGAACAGGCAGTACTCTGTTAATCTACAGGAGCTATTAAACCAACAGGTTGATGCCATCAATGATGTTCATAATTGTGGTTGACTATGTTCTACGCATGTCCTTAGATCATCATAATGATGATGGGGTGATGATAACTCCACCTACTGGCTCCAGAAGTCGATGAAATCCTGCCAAGTACCTGACTGATCTAGACTTTGCTGATGACTTAGGAGTACTCTTAGAATCACTAGAGGGAGCCCAACGGCTCCTCAACTCATTAGAACAGGCTGCTTCTAGTATTAGTCTTTTTATTAACTCCAGAAAGACCAAAATGTTGACAGTTAACGAATGTGGACGACTTCTGTTACCTGGGATCATGGATCCGGAAGTCAGGTGAGGACCTTCGAATACGTAAGGGAAAGGCATGGGCAGCCTTGAATAGGCTCTCCATGATTTGGAAGTCACCGAGAATTAATCGGAAACGTAAGGTCCGATTATTTAGAGCAGCAGTAGTTCCAGTACTCCTCTATGGGAGTCCATGCTGGGCTCTAACTGCTGAGGACACCAAATCTCTGGATGGCACATTCACAGGAATTCACAAGAATTCACTTTATTCAATAGAACAGGTTACATTTATATTTTGGGGAGTAATCAGCAGTTATTTGCGTCGATTTTCAACTGGAGAGGGATGCATTTTGATTGCGTCCAAAGACTCTATCTGGTGTCCAGTGTGCTAAAATATACTGTAATGTTTTAGACTGTTCAGTTCACACTCATTACGCAAACTCTGTTATATTAATTTCTTACGACTACTACTACTACTAAGTCGAGCGAACTCGGACAGTGGAAATGAAATCCTTCCAGGCTTCCCGATTCTCTATAGTTGTCGCAATTTCGATTCTCCCAAGTTCAGTATCCCTTTCAAGTTGATCTATATATGTTATGGCAGGTCGTCCACGACTACGCTTTCCATGAGTTGGTTGCCAGAAAAGTAGATCTGGTATGACCTCGTCTTTACTTCGCCAGCAGTGCCCACTGAATCTTAATCTGCGTTCACGGAGGGTGGTTGATACAGGTGGTATTGTACCATAAAGCTCGGCATTTGTCATGTGTTGTCTCCAGCTGATGTTGAGGGCTGCCCTTAGTAGTCTTGTGTAGCAACCATCAATTCGTTGTTCAAGTGATTTAGTCAGTGTCCAGGTCTCACCCCCGTATAAAAATACTGTACACTTTCCACTGTGGCTCGAAAGAACTTAGTCTTCATGTGCCTGGGGAGATCTGATTTCCAGATGGTATCCATTTTTGATAGAGCTACCCAAGCCTTTGCTTTCCTAACTTCTGTGTCCTTTTTGCTACTCTCTATCCATGATCCTAGGTACTGGAAGTCGTCAACCTTCCTTAGTTGATTATTATCAATGGTTGTCAAGTTTCCATCAACATTAAAAGTCATGAATTCGGTCTTGGTAGCATTTATATGCAATCCAACCTCCTTAGCAGCCCTCTCCACTTTATTCTGTAGAAGCTGTGCATCTGCTAGCGTATTAGAGAGCAGGGCGATGTCATCCGCAAAGTCGGTGTCTGTGACTGTAGTTGCCGGATATCTACTACTTCTGCGTTCTTGAAGTGTGAATCCCAGATCTTCACCCTTTGTGGCCGTCCTCATTGCGTAATCCAGTACAATTACAAATATTAATGGTGATAATGTGTCACCTTGCAGTACACCAGCCAGGATTGAGAAAAACTCAGTTTCACCATCTGGTGAGAGTACCTGTGCTTCTGTGTCACAATATAACAATCCAATGCCAGCAACGATTACTTCTGGTATTCCACAAGCTCTTAGGATTTCAAGCATTTTACCTCTATGGATGGAGTCGAATGCCTTCTTGAGGTCCACAAAAGTCATGACTGCGGGGAGATTCTTTGACTTAATTCCTTCAATCAGTCTCCGTAGTGCAAGTATCTGAGGGAAGCAGGACAATTCGGTCCCAGACAATTCGGTCCGGACAATTCGGTCCGGACAATTCGGTCCTAGACAATTCGGTCCCATGTTTTTTGTGTTTTGGGACCGAATTGTCCGGGACCGAATTGTCCGGATACTGACTAGGACAATTCGGTCCCAAAACATGCATATTAATGGGACCGAATTGTCCGGGACCGAATTGTCCGGGACCGAATTGTCCGGACCGAATTGTCCGGGACCGAATTGTCCGGGACCGAATTGTCATACATCCGTATCTGAGCTATTGTTGATCTACTTGGTCTAAATCCGTTTTGGCTCTTACGCAGTAGTTTCTCTATGTGAGGCCTAATCCTATATAGAATCATTTTATTGTATATTTTGGCAGCTACCACAAGCAGACAGATCCCACGATAGTTTGTTGGTATGCCGAGGTCTCCTTTCTTGGGGAGAGGCTTTAGTTGACCTTTAGTCCAAATTGGTGGAGGCTTTTCCCCTTTTAACATCCGGTTGCAAACATTCAATAATGGTCTGTTTAGCACTCCTGTTTTCCATACCTCCGCTGGAATTTCATCTAATCCACTCGCTTTATTATTGGACATGCTTTTAAAGCTTCTTTGGAGTTCGGCAGGTGTGAAGTCCCCTATTTCTATAGGTAGTGTCTTGTCATATATTTTCCTTGTAGGGCTGACCTCGATGTTTTTGTGGCTGCCTAAGCAAGTTGCTGAAGTGATATTTCCACTTCCCAACACGTTCTTCAGAACTATCGGCTTTGAGGCGCCACTTTGTACAACTTTTCTGACCAGATAACTAATTTACAGTTTGCCAGGTAAGTCTTGATTGTTGCTGTATGTGAGCAGTTGTAATTGCTTCAGTTTTATCCTTTATGTACTTTTCCTGGCTGATGTTGTAGGCCAATTTAAGATCATCCTTAGCTTTCTCAACCTTGTTAATGTTTTCGGTTGTTCGGTTTTAACTTTGTAGGCTATCTTAAGATCTTCTCTCTTACAAGTAACCTCAGAGTTTTGCCATGGCACATACTGTTTTCGTTTGGGCTTCTGGGGGATATGCCTCTTAGCTGATTCCTTGTCGGCTGTTATTATATTCTGATATTCTTACGACTAGACTATCAGTAACTTAGGTTTGTTGTCAACTTATCATCGACACTGTTTTTATGGGACATTGTGTAATTAATTTCGAGGATTTGGTGTAGTTTTCAGTATATTATTGTTATTGATAAACGATAAAACATGTACTACCTACCTTACGTACGTACGCTGGCATAAACCGGATATCTAAAATAATATTAGTAATTTGGGTATATCACAATTGTTTTAAGGGTCCTCGAGCTCTATTTACATTTGAATCAGGAACTGAAATACAATCTCTCCACACAAATATTGTATAACTATTAAAATTATTATTACATAAATTTAATACACATAGAGTTCTATAATATAAAATAGTTATAGAATTCTAAGTATTTAAACTGATTATTTTATACAAATGAACAGTACCAGTCTGTTGGGGATGGGGATGGGGATGGGGGGGGGGGGGGGGGGGTGGGGTCAGTGGAAATGGGGGGTCTAGACTGACGAATGAAACGATAGTACATGACGTATTTAAGATTTTTTAAGTAGGGAAGAATATTCTGAATCATTTCTATTTTTTTGTTCAAACATTTAAACAATTTCACAAGGGGGTGGGGCGTTATCTGGAAATATAAAAAAACAACCTGTAAATTGCTTAATGATTTTAACATGTTAATTATTATGATATTTACATTATTCATACATCAGAAATAATTATTTATTACATGGGAAAAAAAGTAGAACTTTTTTTCATTATTCTCGAGGCATTTTACTTACCGAGCGACAGCGAGGTTAATAAAGGGTCGAGGGAATATAGAAAAAAAATGTTTTACGTTTTTTTCCCATGTAATACGTAATTTTATTCTTAAATTGGTACTTTTTTGTTGCTAAATTCTGTAAAAAAGCATAGTATACAGTACAATTGTGATACAAAATATATTGAACTGCAGTATTTTTACTACTGTCTATTGCTTCCATAGTGACTGCGATGCAAATTACTGTACTCCGCAACTCCTGATGTTGCCGTAATCATGTTAAAACAATTTAGTGTTCTCGAATATTTATTACGTAACTAGAGAGCCGCTTATCTACATAAACCAATATTGGATATTGAGTTTCGTTTTTGGAGTTCGACCGTTGACACTAAAGTTGCAATAACGTTTGAGTGAGGTCTGGATTTTGCTCTAATTACTTTCAAACCTGTTCTACGTCGATGCTCTTTCAACACATGTAATAAAATTTAAGAATTCCACCAAAAATATTTTACTTTACTTTTTTCGCCGGGAAAAAGTAATCAATGCAATCCTACTTGGGTTACTTTTTTCACTAGGGAAAAAAGTTCCTTTTTCTCCCGATTTTGGGGTATATTCGAGCGAAAAAGTAACAATTTAAGAATAAAACTTATTATTTTAATTAGAAATTAAACAACATAAGCTCCGGATTGGCTCCGGGATAATTTGCCCGGAGCCGGAACCAGAGCCGGAACTAGAAAATTGGCGCGGATCTCCGGATTTCCGGAGCTCTGTCGCATCCCTAGTGGACAGCCCATGACTTTCTTGAGACGCATCTTAAAGGACACTGGCCTTGAAGATGCGGATGATCTAGCAAATGTCATGGGTGATAGGGAGTTGTGGCGGCGCATTTTGTCGACAAGCCGGCACAGCATTCTTAAAAATGCAGCTGCAATAATGCAGCATGCCGATCATAGTAGTAGTAGTAGTAGGGTGAGCCAGAATTGTTATTTTCGCTTTGATTCTTTAGCTACAAGTTTTTGAAAAAAGTGTCTCCAGCGGTATTGCGCCAGTTACACCCCAGTTATTCTTTAACCGTATAGCGACTGGTTAATATTGATGGGAAGCGGGCCATGAAAGGATTCAGTTCGAAAAAATTGCTTTGTTTTGCCCCCCCCCCCCCCCCCACAAGGCTAATTCATTATCTTTACATAATAAACCGAGACAGGGGGGGGGGGGGGGGGGGGGCTTGACGCAAATCCCATCTTGGCGAATTAATATCCCATCCCGCCTCAATGTTAAATTCTTAAATTAGGGAAAGGAGCAGGTTACAGTAGTGCGTTATTTTAACAAAAACAATAAACTAAACACGTCAATAGAACAGGTTACAGTTTTATTTTTGAGAGTAATCAGCTGTTATTTGCGTCGAATTTCTCCTGGATAGGGATGAATTTTTATTGCGTCGATTATACGGTAAATAAAATATGCCTTATTTACCGTTCTGACGTTGGAAGGATTCCAAGAATAGATACAGTAGATAGAAAATATTATATATTTTATAGGATATTGTTAACAACATCGTTTATTGTTTTGGTTAGAAAAAGCCGTCTCTGTAACCTGCTCCTTTCCCTCAATTGGTAACAACATCGTTTATTGTTTTGGTTAGAAAAACCCGTCTCTGTAACCTGCTCCTTTCCCTCAATTGGTAACAACATCGTTTATTGTTTTGGTTAGAAAAAGCCGTCTCTGATAACCTGCTCCTTTCCCTCAATTGGTAACAACATCGTTTATTGTTTTGGTTAGAAAAAGCCGTCTCTGAAACCTGCTCCATTCCCTCAATTGGTAACAACATCGTTTATTGTTTTGGTTAGAAAAAGCAGTTTCTAAAACCTGCTCCTTTCCCTCAATTGGTAACTACATCGTTTATTGTTTTGGTTAGAAAAAGCCGTCTCTG